>JARQAB010000104.1:0-121549 GCA_036172955.1 Meloidogyne arenaria
TTCATGGAAATTTAGTTATTTTTTGACTGACAATCTTCAAAGTGGTTTCCTCGATGAGGATATGTGCGACTGGAGGTTTCGATATACCATTCGAATCTCCCTTAAATATAGATCTAATTTACCAAGACGAATGGTACCCGATTAATATACCGTAAGATATTTATGGATTGATAATTGTTGGGTTTTTTTTTTTGAACTGACATCTTCAAAGTGGATTTCCTCGTAAGGATATGTGCTACTATGTAGTTTTCGATATACCATCCGAATCTCCATTAAAATATAGTAGATAATTTACCAAGACGATTGTACCCGATTCATATACCGAAGATAATATTTATGGATTAAGCATTTGGTTATTTTTTTTGACTGACCAATCTTCAAAGTGATTTCCTCGATGGGATATTTGCGGACTGGAGTTTTCGATAGACATTCGAATCTCCATTAAATATAGTAATCTATTTACCAAGACTCATTGTACCTAGTTAATATAACCGTAGAATTTTATGGATTCAGATAATTGTTTGGTTATTTTTTTTTGACTGACAATCTCACAGTGATTTCCTCGATGAGATGTCGACTGGAGTTTTTCGATATACCATTGCGAACTCTCCATTATATCAGATCTATTTACCAGACGACTTGTAACCCGATTACTATACCGTAAGATATTAAAGGGATTAATATGTTGTTATTTTTTTTTGACTGACAACATTCAAAGGGGATTGCCTCGATGAGGATATGGCTACCTGGAGGTTTCGATATACATTCCGAATCTCCAGTAATATAGTATCTAATTACCAAGACAATTGTTACCACGATTACTATACCGTAAGATATTTAGGATTAAATAATTTTTGGGTTATTTTATTTTTGACTGACAATCTCAAGTGGATTTCCTCGGATGAGGAGATGTGCGACTGAGGTTTCTCTATACCATCGAATCCCCTTAATAATAGTTCTAATTTACCAAGAGACTGAATTGTACCCGATTAATATACCGTAGATATTTATGGATTTAATAAATTCTGGGTATTTTTTTGACTGACAATTTCAAAGTGGATTTCCTCGATAGGATATGTGCGACTGGCAGGTTTGGATATACAATTCGATCTCCATTAAATATAGTACTAATTTTACCAAGACGAATTGTTACCCGAATTATATACCGTAAGATATTTAGGATTAATAATTTTGGGTTTTTTTTTTGACTTGACAATCTTCAAGTGGGATTTCCTTCCTTCTCGTATGATCTTTGCACTGGAGGTTTCGATATACCATTCTCATCTCCATTAATATAGTAATCTATTTACCAAACCAAGAACGAAGTTAGCCCGATAAATATACCGTAAGTATTTATGGATTGATAATTTTGGGTTATTTTTTTTGTGAACTTGACAATCTTCACAGTGGATTTTCCCTCTATGAGTGAGATGTGCGACTGGAAGTGGTTCGATATAACCATTGAATCTCCATTAAATTATAGTATCTAATTTATTCACCAAGACGAATTGTACCCGATTAATAACCGTATATAGTTTGGATTAATAATTTTGGGTTAATTTTTTTTTGACTGACAAGCTTCCAAGTGGATTTCCTCGATGAAGTGATATGTGCACCAGATTTTCGATATCATTCGAATCTCCATTAACTACGTATCTAATTTACCAATACAGATTGGACCGATTAATACGGAAGATATTTATGGATTAAATAATTTTGGGTCGTTTTTTTGACTGAACAATCTTCAAAGGGTGGATTTCCTCGATGATATATGTGCGACTGGGGTTTCGATATACCATTCGAATCTCCATTAAATATATTATCTATTTACCAACGAATTGTACCGATAATTCCGTAAATATTAATGGATTATAAGTTTGGGTTATTTTTTTTGACGACAATCTTCAAAGTGGATTTCCCCCTCGATGAGGATATGTGCGACTGGAGGTTTCGTTCGTATAATAGACCAATTCGAATCTCCATTAAATATAGTATCTAATTTACCAAGACGAATTGTATAACCCTATTAATATACCGTAGTAGGATATTTATGGATTAATAATTTTTGGGTTATGTTTTTTTGACTGACAATCTTCAAAGTGGATTTCCCTCGATGTAGTCGATATGTGCGACTAGAGGTTTCGATATAACCAGTTCGAATCTCCATTAATATAGTATCTAATTTACCAAGACGAATTGTACCCGGTAATTAATATACCGTAAGATATTTAATGGATTTAATAATTTTGGTGTTTATTTTTTTATGACTTGACAATCTTCAAAGTGCGATTTCCTCGATGAGGATATGTGCGACTGGAGGTTTCGATATACCATGTCGAATCTCATTAAATATAGTATCTAATTTACCAAGACGAATTGTACCCCGATTAATATACCGTAAGATATTTATGGATTAATAATTTTGGGTTATTTTTTTTGACTGACAATCTCAAAGTGGCATATTCCTCGATGAGGATATGTGCGACTGGAGGTTTCGATATGACCATTCGAATCTCCATTAAATATAGTATCTAATTTACCAAGACGAGAATTGTACCCGAGTTTGAATATACCGTAAGATATTTATAAAGTGGATTAATAATTTTGGGTTATTTTTTTTGACTGACAATCTTCAAAGTGGATTTCCTCGATGAGGATATGTGCGACTGGAGGTTTCGATATACCATTCGAATCTCCATTAAATATAGTATATAATTTACCAAGACGAATTGTACCCGATTAATATACCGTAAGATATTTATGGATTAATAATTTTGGGTTATTTTTTTTGACTGACAATCTTCAAAGTGGATTTACCTCGATGAGGATATGTGCGACTGAGGTTTCGATATACCATTCGAATCTCCATTAAATATAGTATCTAATTTACCAAGACGAATTGTACCCGATTAATATACCGTAAGATATTTATGGATTAATAATTTTGGGTTATTTTTTTTGACTGACAATCTTCAAAGTGGATTTCCTCGATGAGGATATGTGCGACTGGAGGTTTCGATATACCATTCGAATCTCCATTAAATATAGTATCTAATTTACCAAGACGAATTGTACCCGATTAATATACCGTAAGATATTTATGGATTAATAATTTTGGGTTATTTTTTTTGACTGACAATCTTCAAAGTGGATTTCCTCGATGAGGATATGTGCGACTGGAGGTTTCGATATACCATTCGAATCTCCATTAAATATAGTATCTAATTTACCAAGACGAATTGTACCCGATTAATATACCGTAAGATATTTATGGATTAATAATTTTGGGTTATTTTTTTTGACTGACAATCTTCAAAGTGGATTTCCTCGATGAGGATATGTGCGACTGGAGGTTTCGATATACCATTCGAATCTCCATTAAATATAGTATCTAATTTACCAAGACGAATTGTACCCGATTAATATCCGTAAGATATTTATGGATTAATAATTTTGGTTATTTTTTTTTGACTGACAATCTTCAAAGTGGATTTCCTCGATGAGGATATGTGCGACTGGAGGTTTCGATATACCATTCGAATCTCCATTAAATATAGTATCTAATTTACCAAGACGAATTGTACCCGATTAATATACCGTAAGATATTTATGGATTAATAATTTTGGGTTATTTTTTTGACTGACAATCTTCAAAGTGGATTTCCTCGATGAGGATATGTGCGACTGGAGGTTTCGATATACCATTCGAATCTCCATTAAATATAGTATCTAATTTACCAGACGAATTGTACCCGATTAATATACCGTAAGATATTTATGGATTAATAATTTTGGGTTATTTTTTTTGACTGACAATCTTCAAAGTGGATTTCCTCGATGAGGATATGTGCGACTGGAGGTTTCGATATACCATTCGAATCTCCATTAAATATAGTATCTAATTTACCAAGACGAATTGTACCCGATTAATATACCGTAAGATATTTATGGATTAATATTTTGGGTTATTTTTTTGACTTACAATCTTCAAAGTGGATTTCCTCGATGAGGATATGTGCGACTGGAGGTTTCGATATACCATTCGAATCTCCATTAAATATAGTATCTAATTTACCAAGACGAATTGTACCCGATTAATATACCGTAAGATATTTATGGATTAATAATTTTGGGTTATTTTTTTTGACTGACAATCTTCAAAGTGGATTTCCTCGATGAGGATATGTGCGACTGGAGGTTTCGATATACCATTCGAATCTCCATTAAATATAGTATCTAATTTACCAAGACGAATTGTACCCGATTAATATACCGTAAGATATTTATGGATTAATAATTTTGGGTTATTTTTTTTGACTGACAATCTTCAAGGTGGATTTCCTCGATGAGGATATGTGCGGACTGGAGGTTTCGATATACCATTCGAATCTCCATTAAATATAGTATCTAATTTACCAAGACGAATTGTACCCGATTAATATACCGTAAGATATTTATGGATTAATAATTTTGGGTTATTTTTTTTGACTGACAATCTTCAAAGTGGATTTCCTCGATGAGGATATGTGCGACTGGAGGTTTCGATATACCATTCGAATCTCCATTAAATATAGTATCTAATTTACCAAGACGAATTGTACCCGATTAATATACCGTAAGATATTTATGGATTAATAATTTTGGGTTATTTTTTTTGACTGACAATCTTCAAAGTGGATTTCCTCGATGAGGATATGTGCGACTGGAGGTTTCGATATACCATTCGAATCTCCATTAAATATAGTATCTAATTTACCAAGACGAATTGTACCCGATTAATATACCGTAAGATATTTATGGATTAATAATTTTGGGTTATTTTTTTGACTGACAATCTTCAAAGTGGATTTCCTCGATGAGGATATGTGCGACTGGAGGTTTCGATATACCATTCGAATCTCCATTAAATATAGTATCTAATTTACCAAGACGAATTGTACCCGATTAATATACCGTAAGATATTTATGGATTAATAATTTTGGGTTATTTTTTTTGACTGACAATCTTCAAAGTGGATTTCCTCGATGAGGATATGTGCGACTGGAGGTTTCGATATACCATTCGAATCTCCATTAAATATAGTATCTAATTTACCAAGACGAATTGTACCCGATTAATATACCGTAAGATATTTATGGATTAATAATTTTGGGTTATTTTTTTTGACTGACAATCTTCAAAGTGGATTTCCTCGATGAGGATATGTGCGACTGGAGGTTTCGATATACCATTCGAATCTCCATTAAATATAGTATCTAATTTACCAAGACGAATTGTACCCGATTAATATACCGTAAGATATTTATGGATTAATAATTTTGGGTTATTTTTTTGACTGACAATCTTCAAAGTGGATTTCCTCGATGAGGATATGTGCGACTGGAGGTTTCGATATACCATTCGAATCTCCATTAAATATAGTATCTAATTTACCAAGACGAATTGTACCCGATTAATATACCGTAAGATATTTATGGATTAATAATTTTGGGTTATTTTTTTTGACTGACAATCTTCAAAGTGGATTTCCTCGATGAGGATATGTGCGACTGGAGGTTTCGATATACCATTCGAATCTCCATTAAATATAGTATCTAATTTACCAAGACGAATTGTACCCGATTAATATACCGTAAGATATTTATGGATTAATAATTTTGGGTTATTTTTTTGACTGACAATCTTCAAAGTGGATTTCCTCGATGAGGATATGTGCGACTGGAGGTTTCGATATACCATTCGAATCTCCATTAAATATAGTATCTAATTTACCAAGACGAATTGTACCCGATTAATATACCGTAAGATATTTATGGATTAATAATTTTGGGTTATTTTTTTTGACTGACAATCTTCAAAGTGGATTTCCTCGATGAGGATATGTGCGACTGGAGGTTTCGATATACCATTCGAATCTCCATTAAATATAGTATCTAATTTACCAAGACGAATTGTACCCGATTAATATACCGTAAGATATTTATGGATTAATAATTTGGGTTATTTTTTTTGACTGACAATCTTCAAAGTGGATTTCCTCGATGAGGATATGTGCGACTGGAGGTTTCGATATACCATTCGAATCTCCATTAAATATAGTATCTAATTTACCAAGACGAATTGTACCCGATTAATATACCGTAAGATATTTATGGATTAATAATTTTGGGTTATTTTTTTTGACTGACAATCTTCAAAGTGGATTTCCTCGATGAGGATATGTGCGACTGGAGGTTTCGATATACCATTCGAATCTCCATTAAATATAGTATCTAATTTACCAAGACGAATTGTACCCGATTAATATACCGTAAGATATTTATGGATTAATAATTTTGGGTTATTTTTTTGACTGACAATCTTCAAAGTGGATTTCCTCGATGAGGATATGTGCGACTGGAGGTTTCGATATACCATTCGAATCTCCATTAAATATAGTATCTAATTTACCAAGACGAATTGTACCCGATTAATATACCGTAAGATATTTATGGATTAATAATTTTGGGTTATTTTTTTTGACTGACAATCTTCAAAGTGGATTTCCTCGATGAGGATATGTGCGACTGGAGGTTTCGATATACCATTCGAATCTCCATTAAATATAGTATCTAATTTACCAAGACGAATTGTACCCGATTAATATACCGTAAGATATTTATGGATTAATAATTTTGGGTTATTTTTTTGACTGACAATCTTCAAAGTGGATTTCCTCGATGAGGATATGTGCGACTGGAGGTTTCGATATACCATTCGAATCTCCATTAAATATAGTATCTAATTTACCAAGACGAATTGTACCCGATTAATATACCGTAAGATATTTATGGATTAATAATTTTGGGTTATTTTTTTGACTGACAATCTTCAAAGTGGATTTCCTCGATGAGGATATGTGCGACTGGAGGTTTCGATATACCATTCGAATCTCCATTAAATATAGTATCTAATTTACCAAGACGAATTGTACCCGATTAATATACCGTAAGATATTTATGGATTAATAATTTTGGGTTATTTTTTTTGACTGACAATCTTCAAAGTGGATTTCCTCGATGAGGATATGTGCGACTGGAGGTTTCGATATACCATTCGAATCTCCATTAAATATAGTATCTAATTTACCAAGACGAATTGTACCCGATTAATATACCGTAAGATATTTATGGATTAATAATTTTGGGTTATTTTTTTTGACTGACAATCTTCAAAGTGGATTTCCTCGATGAGGATATGTGCGACTGGAGGTTTCGATATACCATTCGAATCTCCATTAAATATAGTATCTAATTTACCAAGACGAATTGTACCCGATTAATATACCGTAAGATATTTATGGATTAATAATTTTGGGTTATTTTTTTTGACTGACAATCTTCAAAGTGGATTTCCTCGATGAGGATATGTGCGACTGGAGGTTTCGATATACCATTCGAATCTCCATTAAATATAGTATCTAATTTACCAAGACGAATTGTACCCGATTAATATACCGTAAGATATTTATGGATTAATAATTTTGGGTTATTTTTTTTGACTGACAATCTTCAAAGTGGATTTCCTCGATGAGGATATGTGCGACTGGAGGTTTCGATATACCATTCGAATCTCCATTAAATATAGTATCTAATTTACCAAGACGAATTGTACCCGATTAATATACCGTAAGATATTTATGGATTAATAATTTTGGGTTATTTTTTTTGACTGACAATCTTCAAAGTGGATTTCCTCGATGAGGATATGTGCGACTGGAGGTTTCGATATACCATTCGAATCTCCATTAAATATAGTATCTAATTTACCAAGACGAATTGTACCCGATTAATATACCGTAAGATATTTATGGATTAATAATTTTGGGTTATTTTTTTTGACTGACAATCTTCAAAGTGGATTTCCTCGATGAGGATATGTGCGACTGGAGGTTAGATATACCATTCGAATCTCCATTAAATATAGTATCTAATTTACCAAGACGAATTGTACCCGATTAATATACCGTAAGATATTTATGGATTAATAATTTTGGGTTATTTTTTTTGACTGACAATCTTCAAAGTGGATTTCCTCGATGAGGATATGTGCGACTGGAGGTTTCGATATACCATTCGAATCTCCATTAAATATAGTATCTAATTTACCAAGACGAATTGTACCCGATTAATATACCGTAAGATATTTATGGATTAATAATTTTGGGTTATTTTTTTTGACTGACAATCTTCAAAGTGGATTTCCTCGATGAGGATATGTGCGACTGGAGGTTTCGATATACCATTCGAATCTCCATTAAATATAGTATCTAATTTACCAAGACGAATTGTACCCGATTAATATACCGTAAGATATTTATGGATTAATAATTTTGGGTTATTTTTTTTGACTGACAATCTTCAAAGTGGATTTCCTCGATGAGGATATGTGCGACTGGAGGTTTCGATATACCATTCGAATCTCCATTAAATATAGTATCTAATTTACCAAGACGAATTGTACCCGATTAATATACCGTAAGATATTTATGGATTAATAATTTTGGGTTATTTTTTTTGACTGACAATCTTCAAAGTGGATTTCCTCGATGAGGATATGTGCGACTGGAGGTTTCGATATACCATTCGAATCTCCATTAAATATAGTATCTAATTTACCAAGACGAATTGTACCCGATTAATATACCGTAAGATATTTATGGATTAATAATTTTGGGTTATTTTTTTTGACTGACAATCTTCAAAGTGGATTTCCTCGATGAGGATATGTGCGACTGGAGGTTTCGATATACCATTCGAATCTCCATTAAATATAGTATCTAATTTACCAAGACGAATTGTACCCGATTAATATACCGTAAGATATTTATGGATTAATAATTTTGGGTTATTTTTTTTGACTGACAATCTTCAAAGTTGATTTCCTCGATGAGGATATGTGCGACTGGAGGTTTCGATATACCATTCGAATCTCCATTAAATATAGTATCTAATTTACCAAGACGAATTGTACCCGATTAATATACCGTAAGATATTTATGGATTAATAATTTTGGGTTATTTTTTTTGACTGACAATCTTCAAAGTGGATTTCCTCGATGAGGATATGTGCGACTGGAGGTTTCGATATACCATTCGAATCTCCATTAAATATAGTATCTAATTTACCAAGACGAATTGTACCCGATTAATATACCGTAAGATATTTATGGATTAATAATTTTGGGTTATTTTTTTGACTGACAATCTTCAAAGTGGATTTCCTCGATGAGGATATGTGCGACTGGAGGTTTCGATATACCATTCGAATCTCCATTAAATATAGTATCTAATTTACCAAGACGAATTGTACCCGATTAATATACCGTAAGATATTTATGGATTAATAATTTTGGGTTATTTTTTTTGACTGACAATCTTCAAAGTGGATTTCCTCGATGAGGATATGTGCGACTGGAGGTTTCGATATACCATTCGAATCTCCATTAAATATAGTATCTAATTTACCAAGACGAATTGTACCCGATTAATATACCGTAAGATATTTATGGATTAATAATTTTGGGTTATTTTTTTTGACTGACAATCTTCAAAGTGGATTTCCTCGATGAGGATATGTGCGACTGGAGGTTTCGATATACCATTCGAATCTCCATTAAATATAGTATCTAATTTACCAAGACGAATTGTACCCGATTAATATACCGTAAGATATTTATGGATTAATAATTTTGGGTTATTTTTTTGACTGACAATCTTCAAAGTGGATTTCCTCGATGAGGATATGTGCGACTGGAGGTTTCGATATACCATACGAAAATACATAAAATATCGTAACTATATAACCAAGACGAATTGTACCCGATTAATATACCGTAAGATATTTATGGATTAATAATTTTGGGTTATTTTTTTTGACTGACAATCTTCAAAGTGGATTTCCTCGATGAGGATATGTGCGACTGGAGGTTTCGATATACCATTCGAATCTCCATTAAATATAGTATCTAATTTACCAAGACGAATTGTACCCGATTAATATACCGTAAGATATTTATGGATTAATAATTTTGGGTTATTTTTTTTGACTGACAATCTTCAAAGTGGATTTCCTCGATGAGGATATGTGCGACTGGAGGTTTCGATATACCATTCGAATCTCCATTAAATATAGTATCTAATTTACCAAGACGAATTGTACCCGATTAATATACCGTAAGATATTTATGGATTAATAATTTTGGGTTATTTTTTTGACTGACAATCTTCAAAGTGGATTTCCTCGATGAGGATATGTGCGACTGGAGGTTTCGATATACCATTCGAATCTCCATTAAATATAGTATCTAATTTACCAAGACGAATTGTACCCGATTAATATACCGTAAGATATTTATGGATTAATAATTTTGGGTTATTTTTTTGACTGACAATCTACAAACTTCTTTTCCTCGATGAGGATATGTGCGACTGGAGGTTTCGATATACCATTCGAATCTCCATTAAATATAGTATCTAATTTACCAAGACGAATTGTACCCGATTAATATACCGTAAGATATTTATGGATTAATAATTTTGGGTTATTTTTTTTGACTGACAATCTTCAAAGTGGATTTCCTCGATGAGGATATGTGCGACTGGAGGTTTCGATATACCATTCGAATCTCCATTAAATATAGTATCTAATTTACCAAGACGAATTGTACCCGATTAATATACCGTAAGATATTTATGGATTAATAATTTTGGGTTATTTTTTTTGACTGACAATCTTCAAAGTGGATTTCCTCGATGAGGATATGTGCGACTGGAGGTTTCGATATACCATTCGAATCTCCATTAAATATAGTATATAATTTACCAAGACGAATTGTACCCGATTAATATACCGTAAGATATTTATGGATTAATAATTTTGGGTTATTTTTTTTGACTGACAATCTTCAAAGTGGATTTCCTCGATGAGGATATGTGCGACTGGAGGTTTCGATATACCATTCGAATCTCCATTAAATATAGTATCTAATTTACCAAGACGAATTGTACCCGATTAATATACCGTAAGATATTTATGGATTAATAATTTTGGGTTATTTTTTTGACTGACAATCTTCAAAGTGGATTTCCTCGATGAGGATATGTGCGACTGGAGGTTTCGATATACCATTCGAATCTCCATTAAATATAGTATCTAATTTACCAAGACGAATTGTACCCGATTAATATACCGTAAGATATTTATGGATTAATAATTTTGGGTTATTTTTTTTGACTGACAATCTTCAAAGTGGATTTCCTCGATGAGGATATGTGCGACTGGAGGTTTCGATATACCATTCGAATCTCCATTAAATATAGTATCTAATTTACCAAGACGAATTGTACCCGATTAATATACCGTAAGATATTTATGGATTAATAATTTTGGGTTATTTTTTTGACTGACAATCTTCAAAGTGGATTTCCTCGATGAGGATATGTGCGACTGGAGGTTTCGATATACCATTCGAATCTCCATTAAATATAGTATCTAATTTACCAAGACGAATTGTACCCGATTAATATACCGTAAGATATTTATGGATTAATAATTTTGGGTTATTTTTTTTGACTGACAATCTTCAAAGTGGATTTCCTCGATGAGGATATGTGCGACTGGAGGTTTCGATATACCATTCGAATCTCCATTAAATATAGTATCTAATTTACCAAGACGAATTGTACCCGATTAATATACCGTAAGATATTTATGGATTAATAATTTTGGGTTATTTTTTTTGACTGACAATCTTCAAAGTGGATTTCCTCGATGAGGATATGTGCGACTGGAGGTTTCGATATACCATTCGAATCTCCATTAAATATAGTATCTAATTTACCAAGACGAATTGTACCCGATTAATATACCGTAAGATATTTATGGATTAATAATTTTGGGTTATTTTTTTTGACTGACAATCTTCAAAGTGGATTTCCTCGATGAGGATATGTGCGACTGGAGGTTTCGATATACCATTCGAATCTCCATTAAATATAGTATCTAATTTACCAAGACGAATTGTACCCGATTAATATACCGTAAGATATTTATGGATTAATAATTTTGGGTTATTTTTTTTGACTGACAATCTTCAAAGTGGATTTCCTCGATGAGGATATGTGCGACTGGAGGTTTCGATATACCATTCGAATCTCCATTAAATATAGTATCTAATTTACCAAGACGAATTGTACCCGATTAATATACCGTAAGATATTATGGATTAATAATTTTGGGTTATTTTTTTTGACTGACAATCTTCAAAGTGGATTTCCTCGATGAGGATATGTGCGACTGGAGGTTTCGATATACCATTCGAATCTCCATTAAATATAGTATCTAATTTACCAAGACGAATTGTACCCGATTAATATACCGTAAGATATTTATGGATTAATAATTTTGGGTTATTTTTTTGACTGACAATCTTCAAAGTGGATTTCCTCGATGAGGATATGTGCGACTGGAGGTTTCGATATACCATTCGAATCTCCATTAAATATAGTATCTAATTTACCAAGACGAATTGTACCCGATTAATATACCGTAAGATATTTATGGATTAATAATTTTGGGTTATTTTTTTGACTGACAATCTTCAAAGTGGATTTCCTCGATGAGGATATGTGCGACTGGAGGTTTCGATATACCATTCGAATCTCCATTAAATATAGTATCTAATTTACCAAGACGAATTGTACCCGATTAATATACCGTAAGATATTTATGGATTAATAATTTTGGGTTATTTTTTTTAACTGACAATCTTCAAAGTGGATTTCCTCGATGAGGATATGTGCGACTGGAGGTTTCGATATACCATTCGAATCTCCATTAAATATAGTATCTAATTTACCAAGACGAATTGTACCCGATTAATATACCGTAAGATATTTATGGATTAATAATTTTGGGTTATTTTTTTTGACTGACAATCTTCAAAGTGGATTTCCTCGATGAGGATATGTGCGACTGGAGGTTTCGATATACCATTCGAATCTCCATTAAATATAGTATCTAATTTACCAAGACGAATTGTACCCGATTAATATACCGTAAGATATTTATGGATTAATAATTTTGGGTTATTTTTTTTGACTGACAATCTTCAAAGTGGATTTCTCGATGAGGATATGTGCGACTGGAGGTTTCGATATACCATTCGAATCTCCATTAAATATAGTATATAATTTACCAAGACGAATTGTACCCGATTAATATACCGTAAGATATTTATGGATTAATAATTTTGGGTTATTTTTTTTGACTGACAATCTTCAAAGTGGATTTCCTCGATGAGGATATGTGCGACTGGAGGTTTCGATATACCATTCGAATCTCCATTAAATATAGTATCTAATTTACCAAGACGAATTGTACCCGATTAATATACCGTAAGATATTTATGGATTAATAATTTTGGGTTATTTTTTTTGACTGACAATCTTCAAAGTTGATTTCTCGATGAGGATATGTGCGACTGGAGGTTTCGATATACCATTCGAATCTCCATTAAATATAGTATCTAATTTACCAAGACGAATTGTACCCGATTAATATACCGTAAGATATTTATGGATTAATAATTTTGGGTTATTTTTTTTGACTGACAATCTTCAAAGTGGATTTCCTCGATGAGGATATGTGCGACTGGAGGTTTCGATATACCATTCGAATCTCCATTAAATATAGTATCTAATTTACCAAGACGAATTGTACCCGATTAATATACCGTAAGATATTTATGGATTAATAATTTTGGGTTATTTTTTTTGACTGACAATCTTCAAAGTGGATTTCCTCGATGAGGATATGTGCGACTGGAGGTTTCGATATACCATTCGAATCTCCATTAAATATAGTATCTAATTTACCAAGACGAATTGTACCCGATTAATATACCGTAAGATATTTATGGATTAATAATTTTGGGTTATTTTTTTTGACTGACAATCTTCAAAGTTGATTTCTCGATGAGGATATGTGCGACTGGAGGTTTCGATATACCATTCGAATCTCCATTAAATATAGTATCTAATTTACCAAGACGAATTGTACCCGATTAATATACCGTAAGATATTTATGGATTAATAATTTTGGGTTATTTTTTTTGACTGACAATCTTCAAAGTGGATTTCCTCGATGAGGATATGTGCGACTGGAGGTTTCGATATACCATTCGAATCTCCATTAAATATAGTATCTAATTTACCAAGACGAATTGTACCCGATTAATATACCGTAAGATATTTATGGATTAATAATTTTGGGTTATTTTTTTTGACTGACAATCTTCAAAGTGGATTTCCTCGATGAGGATATGTGCGACTGGAGGTTTCGATATACCATTCGAATCTCCATTAAATATAGTATCTAATTTACCAAGACGAATTGTACCCGATTAATATACCGTAAGATATTTATGGATTAATAATTTTGGGTTATTTTTTTTAACTGACAATCTTCAAAGTGGATTTCCTCGATGAGGATATGTGCGACTGGAGGTTTCGATATACCATTCGAATCTCCATTAAATATAGTATCTAATTTACCAAGACGAATTTTACCCGATTAATATACCGTAAGATATTTATGGATTAATAATTTTGGGTTATTTTTTTTGACTGACAATCTTCAAAGTTGATTTCTCGATGAGGATATGTGCGACTGGAGGTTTCGATATACCATTCGAATCTCCATTAAATATAGTATATAATTTACCAAGACGAATTGTACCCGATTAATATACCGTAAGATATTTATGGATTAATAATTTTGGGTTATTTTTTTTGACTGACAATCTTCAAAGTTGATTTCTCGATGAGGATATGTGCGACTGGAGGTTTCGATATACCATTCGAATCTCCATTAAATATAGTATATAATTTACCAAGACGAATTGTACCCGATTAATATACCGTAAGATATTTATGGATTAATAATTTTGGGTTATTTTTTTGACTGACAACTTCAAAGTTGATTTCTCGATGAGGATATGTGCGACTGGAGGTTTCGATATACCATTCGAATCTCCATTAAATATAGTATCTAATTTACCAAGACGAATTGTACCCGATTAATATACCGTAAGATATTTATGGATTAATAATTTTGGGTTATTTTTTTTGACTGACAATCTTCAAAGTGGATTTCCTCGATGAGGATATGTTCGACTGGAGGTTTCGATATACCATTCGAATCTCCATTAAATATAGTATCTAATTTACCAAGACGAATTGTACCCGATTAATATACCGTAAGATATTTATGGATTAATAATTTTGGGTTATTTTTTTTGACTGACAATTTTCAAAGTGGATTTCCTCGATGAGGATATGTGCGACTGGAGGTTTCGATATACCATTCGAATCTCCATTAAATATAGTATCTAATTTACCAAGACGAATTGTACCCGATTAATATACCGTAAGATATTTATGGATTAATAATTTTGGGTTAATTTTTTAGACTGACAATCTTCAAAGTTGATTTCTCGATGAGGATATGTGCGACTGGAGGTTTCGATATACCATTCGAATCTCCATTAAATATAGTATATAATTTACCAAGACGAATTGTACCCGATTAATATACCGTAAGATATTTATGGATTAATAATTTTGGGTTATTTTTTTTGACTGACAATCTTCAAAGTTGATTTCTCGATGAGGATATGTGCGACTGGAGGTTTCGATATACCATTCGAATCTCCATTAAATATAGTATATAATTTACCAAGACGAATTGTACCCGATTAATATACCGTAAGATATTTATGGATTAATAATTTTGGGTAATTATTTTTTACTGACAATCTTCAAAGTTGATTTCTCGATGAGGATATGTGCGACTGGAGGTTTCGATATACCATTCGAATCTCCATTAAATATAGTATCTAATTTACCAAGACGAATTGTACCCGATTAATATACCGTAAGATATTTATGGATTAATAATTTTGGGTTATTTTTTTTGACTGACAATCTTCAAAGTTGATTTCTCGATGAGGATATGTGCGACTGGAGGTTTCGATATACCATTCGAATCTCCATTAAATATAGTATCTAATTTACCAAGACGAATTGTACCCGATTAATATACCGTAAGATATTTATGGATTAATAATTTTGGGTTATTTTTTTTGACTGACAATCTTCAAAGTTGATTTCTCGATGAGGATATGTGCGACTGGAGGTTTCGATATAACATTCGAATCTCCATTAAATATAGTATCTAATTTACCAAGACGAATTGTACCCGATTAATATACCGTAAGATATTTATGGATTAATAATTTTGGGTTATTTTTTTTGACTGACAATCTTCAAAGTTGATTTCTCGATGAGGATATGTGCGACTGGAGGTTTCGATATAACATTCGAATCTCCATTAAATATAGTATCTAATTTACCAAGACGAATTGTACCCGATTAATATACCGTAAGATATTTATGGATTAATAATTTTGGGTTATTTTTTTTGACTGACAATCTTCAAAGTTGATTTCTCGATGAGGATATGTGCGACTGGAGGTTTCGATATACCATTCGAATCTCCATTAAATATAGTATATAATTTACCAAGACGAATTGTACCCGATTAATATACCGTAAGATATTTATGGATTAATAATTTTGGGTTATTTTTTTTGACTGACAATCTTCAAAGTTGATTTCTCGATGAGGATATGTGCGACTGGAGGTTTCGATATACCATTCGAATCTCCATTAAATATAGTATCTAATTTACCAAGACGAATTGTACCCGATTAATATACCGTAAGATATTTATGGATTAATAATTTTGGGTTATTTTTTTTGACTGACAATCTTCAAAGTTGATTTCTCGATGAGGATATGTGCGACTGGAGGTTTCGATATACCATTCGAATCTCCATTAAATATAGTATCTAATTTACCAAGACGAATTGTACCCGATTAATATACCGTAAGATATTTATGGATTAATAATTTTGGGTTATTTTTTTGACTGACAATCTTCAAAGTTGATTTCTCGATGAGGATATGTGCGACTGGAGGTTTCGATATAACATTCGAATCTCCATTAAATATAGTATCTAATTTACCAAGACGAATTGTACCCGATTAATATACCGTAAGATATTTATGGATTAATAATTTTGGGTTATTTTTTTTGACTGACAATCTTCAAAGTGGATTTCCTCGATGAGGATATGTGCGACTGGAGGTTTCGATATACCATTCGAATCTCCATTAAATATAGTATCTAATTTACCAAGACGAATTGTACCCGATTAATATACCGTAAGATATTTATGGATTAATAATTTTGGGTTATTTTTTTTGACTGACAATCTTCAAAGTGGATTTCCTCGATGAGGATATGTGCGACTGGAGGTTTCGATATACCATTCGAATCTCCATTAAATATAGTATCTAATTTACCAAGACGAATTGTACCCGATTAATATACCGTAAGATATTTATGGATTAATAATTTTGGGTTTTTTTTTTTGACTGACAATCTTCAAAGTGGATTTCCTCGATGAGGATATGTGCGACTGGAGGTTTCGATATACCATTCGAATCTCCATTAAATATAGTATCTAATTTACCAAGACGAATTGTACCCGATTAATATACCGTAAGATATTTATGGATTAATAATTTTGGGTTATTTTTTTTGACTGACAATCTTCAAAGTTGATTTCTCGATGAGGATATGTGCGACTGGAGGTTTCGATATACCTTTCGAATCTCCATTAAATATAGTATCTAATTTACCAAGACGAATTGTACCCGATTAATATACCGTAAGATATTTATGGATTAATAATTTTGGGTTATTTTTTTTGACTGACAATCTTCAAAGTGGATTTCCTCGATGAGGATATGTGCGACTGGAGGTTTCGATATACCATTCGAATCTCCATTAAATATAGTATCTAATTTACCAAGACGAATTGTACCCGATTAATATACCGTAAGATATTTATGGATTAATAATTTTGGGTTATTTTTTTTGACTGACAATCTTCAAAGTTGATTTCTCGATGAGGATATGTGCGACTGGAGGTTTCGATATACCATTCGAATCTCCATTAAATATAGTATCTAATTTACCAAGACGAATTGTACCCGATTAATATACCGTAAGATATTTATGGATTAATAATTTTGGGTTATTTTTTTTTGACTGACAATCTTCAAAGTTGATTTCTCGATGAGGATATGTGCGACTGGAGGTTTCGATATACCATTCGAATCTCCATTAAATATAGTATCTAATTTACCAAGACGAATTGTACCCGATTAATATACCGTAAGATATTTATGGATTAATAATTTTGGGTTATTTTTTTTTGACTGACAATCTTCAAAGTTGATTTCTCGATGAGGATATGTGCGACTGGAGGTTTCGATATACCATTCGAATCTCCATTAAATATAGTATCTAATTTACCAAGACGAATTGTACCCGATTAATATACCGTAAGATATTTATGGATAAATAATTTTGGGTTATTTTTTTTGACTGACAATCTTCAAAGTTGATTTCTCGATGAGGATATGTGCGACTGGAGGTTTCGATATACCATTCGAATCTCCATTAAATATAGTATCTAATTTACCAAGACGAATTGTACCCGATTAATATACCGTAAGATATTTATGGATTAATAATTTTGGGTTATTTTTTTTGACTGACAATCTTCAAAGTGGATTTCCTCGATGAGGATATGTGCGACTGGAGGTTTCGATATACCATTCGAATCTCCATTAAATATAGTATCTAATTTACCAAGACGAATTGTACCCGATTAATATACCGTAAGATATTTATGGATTAATAATTTTGGGTTATTTTTTTGACTGACAATCTTCAAAGTTGATTTCTCGATGAGGATATGTGCGACTGGAGGTTTCGATATACCATTCGAATCTCCATTAAATATAGTATCTAATTTACCAAGACGAATTGTACCCGATTAATATACCGTAAGATATTTATGGATTAATAATTTTGGGTTATTTTTTTTGACTGACAATCTTCAAAGTTGATTTCTCGATGAGGATATGTGCGACTGGAGGTTTCGATATACCATTCGAATCTCCATTAAATATAGTATCTAATTTACCAAGACGAATTGTACCCGATTAATATACCGTAAGATATTTATGGATTAATAATTTTGGGTTATTTTTTTTGACTGACAATCTTCAAAGTTGATTTCTCGATGAGGATATGTGCGACTGGAGGTTTCGATATACCATTCGAATCTCCATTAAATATAGTATCTAATTTACCAAGACGAATTGTACCCGATTAATATACCGTAAGATATTTATGGATTAATAATTTTGGGTTATTTTTTTTGACTGACAATCTTCAAAGTTGATTTCTCGATGAGGATATGTGCGACTGGAGGTTTCGATATACCTTTCGAATCTCCATTAAATATAGTATATAATTTACCAAGACGAACTGTAATCGATTAATATACCGTAAGATATTTATGGATTAATAATTTTGGGTTATTTTTTTTGACTGACAATCTTCAAAGTGGATTTCCTCGATGAGGATATGTGCGACTGGAGGTTTCGATATACCATTCGAATCTCCATTAAATATAGTATCTAATTTACCAAGACGAATTGTACCCGATTAATATACCGTAAGATATTTATGGATTAATAATTTTGGGTTATTTTTTTTGACTGACAATCTTCAAAGTGGATTTCCTCGATGAGGATATGTGCGACTGGAGGTTTCGATATACCATTCGAATCTGCATTAAATATAGTATCTAATTTACCAAGACGAATTGTACCCGATTAATATACCGTAAGATATTTATGGATTAATAATTTTGGGTTATTTTTTTTGACTGACAATCTTCAAAGTGGATTTCCTCGATGAGGATATGTGCGACTGGAGGTTTCGATATACCATTCGAATCTCCATTAAATATAGTATCTAATTTACCAAGACGAATTGTACCCGATTAATATACCGTAAGATATTTATGGATTAATAATTTTGGGTTATTTTTTTTGACTGACAATCTTCAAAGTGGATTTCCTCGATGAGGATATGTGCGACTGGAGGTTTCGATATACCATTCGAATCTCCATTAAATATAGTATCTAATTTACCAAGACGAATTGTACCCGATTAATATACCGTAAGATATTTATGGATTAATAATTTTGGGTTATTTTTTTTGACTGACAATCTTCAAAGTGGATTTCCTCGATGAGGATATGTGCGACTGGAGGTTTCGATATACCATTCGAATCTCCATTAAATATAGTATCTAATTTACCAAGACGAATTGTACCCGATTAATATACCGTAAGATATTTATGGATTAATAATTTTGGGTTTTTTTTTTTTGACTGACAATCTTCAAAGTGGATTTCCTCGATGAGGATATGTGCGACTGGAGGTTTCGATATACCATTCGAATCTCCATTAAATATAGTATCTAATTTACCAAGACGAATTGTACCCGATTAATATACCGTAAGATATTTATGGATTAATAATTTTGGGTTATTTTTTTTGACTGACAATCTTCAAAGTTGATTTCTCGATGAGGATATGTGCGACTGGAGGTTTCGATATACCATTCGAATCTCCATTAAATATAGTATCTAATTTACCAAGACGAATTGTACCCGATTAATATACCGTAAGATATTTATGGATTAATAATTTTGGGTTATTTTTTTTGACTGACAATCTTCAAAGTGGATTTCCTCGATGAGGATATGTGCGACTGGAGGTTTCGATATACCATTCGAATCTCCATTAAATATAGTATCTAATTTACCAAGACGAATTGTACCCGATTAATATACCGTAAGATATTTATGGATTAATAATTTTGGGTTATTTTTTTTGACTGACAATCTTCAAAGTGGATTTCCTCGATGAGGATATGTGCGACTGGAGGTTTCGATATACCATTCGAATCTCCATTAAATATAGTATCTAATTTACCAAGACGAATTGTACCCGATTAATATACCGTAAGATATTTATGGATTAATAATTTTGGGTTATTTTTTTTGACTGACAATCTTCAAAGTGGATTTCCTCGATGAGGATATGTGCGACTGGAGGTTTCGATATACCATTCGAATCTCCATTAAATATAGTATCTAATTTACCAAGACGAATTGTACCCGATTAATATACCGTAAGATATTTATGGATTAATAATTTTGGGTTATTTTTTTTGACTGACAATCTTCAAAGTGGATTTCCTCGATGAGGATATGTGCGACTGGAGGTTTCGATATACCATTCGAATCTCCATTAAATATAGTATATAATTTACCAAGACGAACTGTAATCGATTAATATACCGTAAGATATTTATGGATTAATAATTTTGGGTTATTTTTTTTGACTGACAATCTTCAAAGTGGATTTCCTCGATGAGGATATGTGCGACTGGAGGTTTCGATATACCATTCGAATCTCCATTAAATATAGTATCTAATTTACCAAGACGAATTGTACCCGATTAATATACCGTAAGATATTTATGGATTAATAATTTTGGGTTATTTTTTTTGACTGACAATCTTCAAAGTGGATTTCCTCGATGAGGATATGTGCGACTGGAGGTTTCGATATACCATTCGAATCTCCATTAAATATAGTATCTAATTTACCAAGACGAATTGTACCCGATTAATATACCGTAAGATATTTATGGATTAATAATTTTGGGTTATTTTTTTTGACTGACAATCTTCAAAGTGGATTTCCTCGATGAGGATATGTGCGACTGGAGGTTTCGATATACCATTCGAATCTCCATTAAATATAGTATCTAATTTACCAAGACGAATTGTACCCGATTAATATACCGTAAGATATTTATGGATTAATAATTTTGGGTTATTTTTTTGACTGACAATCTTCAAAGTGGATTTCCTCGATGAGGATATGTGCGACTGGAGGTTTCGATATACCATTCGAATCTCCATTAAATATAGTATCTAATTTACCAAGACGAATTGTACCCGATTAATATACCGAAAGATATTTATGGATTAATAATTTTGGGTTATTTTTTTTGACTGACAATCTTCAAAGTGGATTTCCTCGATGAGGATATGTGCGACTGGAGGTTTCGATATACCATTCGAATCTCCATTAAATATTGTATCTAATTTACCAAGACGAATTGTACCCGATTAATATACCGTAAGATATTTATGGATTAATAATTTTGGGTTATTTTTTTTGACTGACAATCTTCAAAGTGGATTTCCTCGATGAGGATATGTGCAACTGGAGGTTTCGATATACCATTCGAATCTCCATTAAATATAGTATCTAATTTACCAAGACGAATTGTACCCGATTAATATACCGTAAGATATTTATGGATTAATAATTTTGGGTTATTTTTTTTGACTGACAATCTTCAAAGTGGATTTCCTCGATGAGGATATGTGCGACTGGAGGTTTCGATATACCATTCGAATCTCCATTAAATATAGTATCTAATTTACCAAGACGAATTGTACCCGATTAATATACCGTAAGATATTTATGGATTAATAATTTTGGGTTATTTTTTTTGACTGACAATCTTCAAAGTGGATTTCCTCGATGAGGATATGTGCGACTGGAGGTTTCGATATACCATTCGAATCTCCATTAAATATAGTATCTAATTTACCAAGACGAATTGTACCCGATTAATATACCGTAAGATATTTATGGATTAATAATTTTGGGTTATTTTTTTTTGACTGACAATCTTCAAAGTTGATTTCTCGATGAGGATACGTGCGACTGGAGGTTTCGATATACCATTCGAATCTCCATTAAATATAGTATATAATTTACCAAGACGAACTGTAATCGATTAATATACCGTAAGATATTTATGGATTAATAATTTTGGGTTATTTTTTTTGAATGACAATCTTCAAAGTGGATTTCCTCGATGAGGATATGTGCGACTGGAGGTTTCGATATACCATTCGAATCTCCATTAAATATAGTATCTAATTTACCAAGACGAATTGTACCCGATTAATATACCGTAAGATATTTATGGATTAATAATTTTGGGTTATTTTTTTTGACTGACAATCTTCAAAGTGGATTTCCTCGATGAGGATATGTGCGACTGGAGGTTTCGATATACCATTCGAATCTCCATTAAATATAGTATATAATTTACCAAGACGAATTGTACCCGATTAATATACCGTAAGATATTTATGGATTAATAATTTTGGGTTATTTTTTTTGACTGACAATCTTCAAAGTGGATTTCCTCGATGAGGATATGTGCGACTGGAGGTTTCGATATACCATTCGAATCTCCATTAAATATAGTATCTAATTTACCAAGACGAATTGTACCCGATTAATATACCGTAAGATATTTATGGATTAATAATTTTGGGTTATTTTTTTTTGACTGACAATCTTCAAAGTGGATTTTCTCGATGAGGATATGTGCGACTGGAGGTTTCGATATACCATTCGAATCTCCATTAAATATAGTATCTAATTTACCAAGACGAATTGTACCCGATTAATATACCGTAAGATATTTATGGATTAATAATTTTGGGTTATTTTTTTTTGACTGACAATCTTCAAAGTGGATTTCCTCGATGAGGATATGTGCGACTGGAGGTTTCGATATACCATTCGAATCTCCATTAAATATAGTATATAATTTACCAAGACGAATTGTACCCGATTAATATACCGTAAGATATTTATGGATTAATAATTTTGGGTTATTTTTTTTGACTGACAATCTTCAAAGTGGATTTCCTCGATGAGGATATGTGCGACTGGAGGTTTCGATATACCATTCGAATCTCCATTAAATATAGTATCTAATTTACCAAGACGAATTGTACCCGATTAATATACCGTAAGATATTTATGGATTAATAATTTTGGGTTATTTTTTTTTGACTGACAATCTTCAAAGTGGATTTCCTCGATGAGGATATGTGCGACTGGAGGTTTCGATATACCATTCGAATCTCAATTAAATATAGTATATAATTTACCAAGACGAATTGTACCCGATTAATATACCGTAAGATATTTATGGATTAATAATTTTGGGTTATTTTTTTTGACTGACAATCTTCAAAGTGGATTTCCTCGATGAGGATATGTGCGACTGGAGGTTTCGATATACCATTCGAATCTCCATTAAATATAGTATCTAATTTACCAAGACGAATTGTACCCGATTAATATACCGTAAGATATTTATGGATTAATAATTTTGGGTTATTTTTTTTTGACTGACAATCTTCAAAGTGGATTTTCTCGATGAGGATATGTGCGACTGGAGGTTTCGATATACCATTCGAATCTCCATTAAATATAGTATCTAATTTACCAAGACGAATTGTACCTGATTAATATACCGTAAGATATTTATGGATTAATAATTTTGGGTTATTTTTTTTGACTGACAATCTTCAAAGTTGATTTCTCGATGAGGATATGTGCGACTGGAGGTTTCGATATACCATTCGAATCTCCATTAAATATAGTATCTAATTTACCAAGACGAATTGTACCCGATTAATATACCGTAAGATATTTATGGATTAATAATTTTGGGTTATTTTTTTTGACTGACAATCTTCAAAGTTGATTTCTCGATGAGGATATGTGCGACTGGAGGTTTCGATATACCATTCGAATCTCCATTAAATATAGTATCTAATTTACCAAGACGAATTGTACCCGATTAATATACCGTAAGATATTTATGGATTAATAATTTTGGGTTATTTTTTTTGACTGACAATCTTCAAAGTTGATTTCTCGATGAGGATATGTGCGACTGGAGGTTTCGATATACCATTCGAATCTCCATTAAATATAGTATCTAATTTACCAAGACGAATTGTACCCGATTAATATACCGTAAGATATTTATGGATTAATAATTTTGGGTTATTTTTTTTGACTGACAATCTTCAAAGTTGATTTCTCGATGAGGATATGTGCGACTGGAGGTTTCGATATACCATTCGAATCTCCATTAAATATAGTATCTAATTTACCAAGACGAATTGTACCCGATTAATATACCGTAAGATATTTATGGATTAATAATTTTGGGTTATTTTTTTTGACTGACAATCTTCAAAGTTGATTTCTCGATGAGGATATGTGCGACTGGAGGTTTCGATATACCATTCGAATCTCCATTAAATATAGTATCTAATTTACCAAGACGAATTGTACCCGATTAATATACCGTAAGATATTTATGGATTAATAATTTTGGGTTATTTTTTTTGACTGACAATCTTCAAAGTGGATTTCCTCGATGAGGATATGTGCGACTGGAGGCACTCGGGTTGAATACCCCATGTCCCAGAAAATAAAATATTTATTTTATTTTCGACTCGAAATCTTTAGTAAAAGGCTCGAAATGAAACGAGTCACTGGTATTATATACAGTATTTAATGCTCTTTCGAATGAGATACTGCAGATCCATGTGCGATTCGATACCACAATTCGCACTCGGGTTGAATACCCCATGTCCCAAAAAATAAAATATTTATTTTATTTTCGACTCGAAATCTTTAGTAAAAAGGCTCGAAATGAAACGAGTCACTGGTATTATATACAGTATTTAATGCTCTTTCGAATGAGATACTGCAGATCTATGTGCGATTCGATACCACAATTCGCACTCGGGTTGAATACCCCATGTCCCAAAAAATAAAATATTTATTTTATTTTCGACTCGAAATCTTTAGTAAAAGGGCTCGAAATGAAACGAGTCACTGGTATTATATACAGTATTTAATGCTCTTTCGAATGAGATACTGCAGATCCATGTGCGATTCGATACCACAATTCGCACTCGGGTTGAATACCCCATGTCCCAAAAAATAAAATATTTATTTTATTTTCGACTCGAAATCTTTAGTAAAAGGGCTCGAAATGAAACGAGTCACTGGTATTATATACAGTATTTAATGCTCTTTCGAATGAGATACTGCAGATCCATGTGCGATTCGATACCACAATTCGCACTCGGGTTGAATACCCCATGTCCCAAAAAATAAAATATTTATTTTATTTTCGACTCGAAATCTTTAGTAAAAGGGCTCGAAATGAAACGAGTCACTGGTATTATATACAGTATTTAATGCTCTTTCGATGAGATACTGCAGATCTATGTGCGATTCGATACCACAATTCGCACTCGGGTCGAATACCCCATGTCCCAAAAAATAAAATATTTATTTTATTTTCGACTCGAAATCTTTAGTAAAAGGGCTCGAAATGAAACGAGTCACTGGTATTATATACAGTATTTAATGCTCTTTCGAATGAGATACTGCAGATCCATGTGCGATTCGATACCACAATTCGCACTCGGGTTGAATACCCCATGTCCCAAAAAATAAAATATTTATTTTATTTTCGACTCGAAATCTTTAGTAAAAGGGCTCGAAATGAAACGAGTCACTGGTATTATATACAGTATTTAATGCTCTTTCGAATGAGATACTGCAGATCTATGTGCGATTCGATACGACAATTCGCACTCGGGTTGAATACCCCATGTCCCAAAAAATAAAATATTTATTTTATTTTCGACTCGAAATCTTTAGTAAAAGGGCTCGAAATGAAACGAGTCACTGGTATTATATACAGTATTTAATGCTCTTTCGAATGAGATACTGCAGATCCATGTGCGATTCGATACCACAATTCGCACTCGGGTTGAATACCCCATGTCCCAAAAAATAAAATATTTATTTTATTTTCGACTCGAAATCTTTAGTAAAAGGGCTCGAAATGAAACGAGTCACTGGTATTATATACAGTATTTAATGCTCTTTCGATGAGATACTGCAGATCTATGTGCGATTCGATACCACAATTCGCACTCGGGTCGAATACCCCATGTCCCAAAAAATAAAATATTTATTTTATTTTCGACTCGAAATCTTTAGTAAAAGGGCTCGAAATGAAACGAGTCACTGGTATTATATACAGTATTTAATGCTCTTTCGAATGAGATACTGCAGATCCATGTGCGATTCGATACCACAATTCGCACTCGGGTTGAATACCCCATGTCCCAAAAAATAAAATATTTATTTTATTTTCGACTCGAAATCTTTAGTAAAAGGGCTCGAAATGAAACGAGTCACTGGTATTATATACAGTATTTAATGCTCTTTCGAATGAGATACTGCAGATCCATGTGCGATTCGATACCACAATTCGCACTCGGGTTGAATACCCCATGTCCCAAAAAATAAAATATTTATTTTATTTTCGACTCGAAATCTTTAGTAAAAGGGCTCGAAATGAAACGAGTCACTGGTATTATATACAGTATTTAATGCTCTTTCGAATGAGATACTGCAGATCCATGTGCGATTCGATACCACAATTCGCACTCGGGTTGAATACCCCATGTCCCAAAAAATAAAATATTTATTTTATTTTCGACTCGAAATCTTTAGTAAAAGGGCTCGAAATGAAACGAGTCACTGGTATTATATACAGTATTTAATGCTCTTTCGAATGAGATACTGCAGATCTATGTGCGATTCGATACCACAATTCGCACTCGGGTTGAATACCCCATGTCCCAAAAAATAAAATATTTATTTTATTTTCGACTCGAAATCTTTAGTAAAAGGGCTCGAAATGAAACGAGTCACTGGTATTATATACAGTATTTAATGCTCTTTCGAATGAGATACTGCAGATCCATGTGCGATTCGATACCACAATTCGCACTCGGGTTGAATACCCCATGTCCCAAAAAATAAAATATTTATTTTATTTTCGACTCGAAATCTTTAGTAAAAGGGCTCGAAATGAAACGAGTCACTGGTATTATATACAGTATTTAATGCTCTTTCGAATGAGATACTGCAGATCCATGTGCGATTCGATACCACAATTCGCACTCGGGTTGAATACCCCATGTCCCAAAAAATAAAATATTTATTTTATTTTCGACTCGAAATCTTTAGTAAAAGGGCTCGAAATGAAACGAGTCACTGGTATTATATACAGTATTTAATGCTCTTTCGAATGAGATACTGCAGATCCATGTGCGATTCGATACCACAATTCGCACTCGGGTTGAATACCCCATGTCCCAAAAAATAAAATATTTATTTTATTTTCGACTCGAAATCTTTAGTAAAAGGGCTCGAAATGAAACGAGTCACTGGTATTATATACAGTATTTAATGCTCTTTCGAATGAGATACTGCAGATCCATGTGCGATTCGATACCACAATTCGCACTCGGGTTGAATACCCCATGTCCCAAAAAATAAAATATTTATTTTATTTTCGACTCGAAATCTTTAGTAAAAGGGCTCGAAATGAAACGAGTCACTGGTATTATATACAGTATTTAATGCTCTTTCGAATGAGATACTGCAGATCCATGTGCGATTCGATACCACAATTCGCACTCGGGTTGAATACCCCATGTCCCAAAAAATAAAATATTTATTTTATTTTCGACTCGAAATCTTTAGTAAAAGGGCTCGAAATGAAACGAGTCACTGGTATTATATACAGTATTTAATGCTCTTTCGAATGAGATACTGCAGATCTATGTGCGATTCGATACCACAATTCGCACTCGGGTTGAATACCCCATGTCCCAAAAAATAAAATATTTATTTTATTTTCGACTCGAAATCTTTAGTAAAAGGGCTCGAAATGAAACGAGTCACTGGTATTATATACAGTATTTAATGCTCTTTCGAATGAGATACTGCAGATCCATGTGCGATTCGATACCACAATTCGCACTCGGGTTGAATACCCCATGTCCCAAAAAATAAAATATTTATTTAATTTTCGACTCGAAATCTTTAGTAAAAGGGCTCGAAATGAAACGAGTCACTGGTATTATATACAGTATTTAATGCTCTTTCGAATGAGATACTGCAGATCCATGTGCGATTCGATACCACAATTCGCACTCGGGTTGAATACCCCATGTCCCAAAAAATAAAATATTTATTTTATTTTCGACTCGAAATCTTTAGTAAAAGGGCTCGAAATGAAACGAGTCACTGGTATTATATACAGTATTTAATGCTCTTTCGAATGAGATACTGCAGATCCATGTGCGATTCGATACCACAATTCGCACTCGGGTTGAATACCCCATGTCCCAAAAAATAAAATATTTATTTTATTTTCGACTCGAAATCTTTAGTAAAAGGGCTCGAAATGAAACGAGTCACTGGTATTATATACAGTATTTAATGCTCTTTCGAATGAGATACTGCAGATCCATGTGCGATTCGATACCACAATTCGCACTCGGGTTGAATACCCCATGTCCCAAAAAATAAAATATTTATTTTATTTTCGACTCGAAATCTTTAGTAAAAGGGCTCGAAATGAAACGAGTCACTGGTATTATATACAGTATTTAATGCTCTTTCGAATGAGATACTGCAGATCTATGTGCGATTCGATACCACAATTCGCACTCGGGTTGAATACCCCATGTCCCAAAAAATAAAATATTTATTTTATTTTCGACTCGAAATCTTTAGTAAAAGGGCTCGAAATGAAACGAGTCACTGGTATTATATACAGTATTTAATGCTCTTTCGAATGAGATACTGCAGATCCATGTGCGATTCGATACCACAATTCGCACTCGGGTTGAATACCCCATGTCCCAAAAAATAAAATATTTATTTTATTTTCGACTCGAAATCTTTAGTAAAAGGGCTCGAAATGAAACGAGTCACTGGTATTATATACAGTATTTAATGCTCTTTCGAATGAGATACTGCAGATCCATGTGCGATTCGATACCACAATTCGCACTCGGGTTGAATACCCCATGTCCCAAAAAATAAAATATTTATTTTATTTTCGACTCGAAATCTTTAGTAAAAGGGCTCGAAATGAAACGAGTCACTGGTATTATATACAGTATTTAATGCTCTTTCGAATGAGATACTGCAGATCCATGTGCGATTCGATACCACAATTCGCACTCGGGTTGAATACCCCATGTCCCAAAAAATAAAATATTTATTTTATTTTCGACTCGAAATCTTTAGTAAAAGGGCTCGAAATGAAACGAGTCACTGGTATTATATACAGTATTTAATGCTCTTTCGAATGAGATACTGCAGATCTATGTGCGATTCGATACCACAATTCGCACTCGGGTTGAATACCCCATGTCCCAAAAAATAAAATATTTATTTTATTTTCGACTCGAAATCTTTAGTAAAAGGGCTCGAAATGAAACGAGTCACTGGTATTATATACAGTATTTAATGCTCTTTCGAATGAGATACTGCAGATCCATGTGCGATTCGATACCACAATTCGCACTCGGGTTGAATACCCCATGTCCCAAAAAATAAAATATTTATTTTATTTTCGACTCGAAATCTTTAGTAAAAGGGCTCGAAATGAAACGAGTCACTGGTATTATATACAGTATTTAATGCTCTTTCGAATGAGATACTGCAGATCCATGTGCGATTCGATACCACAATTCGCACTCGGGTTGAATACCCCATGTCCCAAAAAATAAAATATTTATTTTATTTTCGACTCGAAATCTTTAGTAAAAGGGCTCGAAATGAAACGAGTCACTGGTATTATATACAGTATTTAATGCTCTTTCGAATGAGATACTGCAGATCTATGTGCGATTCGATACCACAATTCGCACTCGGGTTGAATACCCCATGTCCCAAAAAATAAAATATTTATTTTATTTTCGACTCGAAATCTTTAGTAAAAGGGCTCGAAATGAAACGAGTCACTGGTATTATATACAGTATTTAATGCTCTTTCGAATGAGATACTGCAGATCTATGTGCGATTCGATACCACAATTCGCACTCGGGTTGAATACCCCATGTCCCAAAAAATAAAATATTTATTTTATTTTCGACTCGAAATCTTTAGTAAAAGGGCTCGAAATGAAACGAGTCACTGGTATTATATACAGTATTTAATGCTCTTTCGAATGAGATACTGCAGATCTATGTGCGATTCGATACCACAATTCGCACTCGGGTTGAATACCCCATGTCCCAAAAAATAAAATATTTATTTTATTTTCGACTCGAAATCTTTAGTAAAAGGGCTCGAAATGAAACGAGTCACTGGTATTATATACAGTATTTAATGCTCTTTCGAATGAGATACTGCAGATCCATGTGCGATTCGATACCACAATTCGCACTCGGGTTGAATACCCCATGTCCCAAAAAATAAAATATTTATTTTATTTTCGACTCGAAATCTTTAGTAAAAGGGCTCGAAATGAAACGAGTCACTGGTATTATATACAGTATTTAATGCTCTTTCGAATGAGATACTGCAGATCCATGTGCGATTCGATACCACAATTCGCACTCGGGTTGAATACCCCATGTCCCAAAAAATAAAATATTTATTTTATTTTCGACTCGAAATCTTTAGTAAAAGGGCTCGAAATGAAACGAGTCACTGGTATTATATACAGTATTTAATGCTCTTTCGAATGAGATACTGCAGATCTATGTGCGATTCGATACCACAATTCGCACTCGGGTTGAATACCCCATGTCCCAAAAAATAAAATATTTATTTTATTTTCGACTCGAAATCTTTAGTAAAAGGGCTCGAAATGAAACGAGTCACTGGTATTATATACAGTATTTAATGCTCTTTCGAATGAGATACTGCAGATCTATGTGCGATTCGATACCACAATTCGCACTCGGGTTGAATACCCCATGTCCCAAAAAATAAAATATTTATTTTATTTTCGACTCGAAATCTTTAGTAAAAGGGCTCGAAATGAAACGAGTCACTGGTATTATATACAGTATTTAATGCTCTTTCGAATGAGATACTGCAGATCCATGTGCGATTCGATACCACAATTCGCACTCGGGTTGAATACCCCATGTCCCAAAAAATAAAATATTTATTTTATTTTCGACTCGAAATCTTTAGTAAAAGGGCTCGAAATGAAACGAGTCACTGGTATTATATACAGTATTTAATGCTCTTTCGAATGAGATACTGCAGATCCATGTGCGATTCGATACCACAATTCGCACTCGGGTTGAATACCCCATGTCCCAAAAAATAAAATATTTATTTTATTTTCGACTCGAAATCTTTAGTAAAAGGGCTCGAAATGAAACGAGTCACTGGTATTATATACAGTATTTAATGCTCTTTCGAATGAGATACTGCAGATCCATGTGCGATTCGATACCACAATTCGCACTCGGGTTGAATACCCCATGTCCCAAAAAATAAAATATTTATTTTATTTTCGACTCGAAATCTTTAGTAAAAGGGCTCGAAATGAAACGAGTCACTGGTATTATATACAGTATTTAATGCTCTTTCGAATGAGATACTGCAGATCCATGTGCGATTCGATACCACAATTCGCACTCGGGTTGAATACCCCATGTCCCAAAAAATAAAATATTTATTTTATTTTCGACTCGAAATCTTTAGTAAAAGGGCTCGAAATGAAACGAGTCACTGGTATTATATACAGTATTTAATGCTCTTTCGAATGAGATACTGCAGATCCATGTGCGATTCGATACCACAATTCGCACTCGGGTTGAATACCCCATGTCCCAAAAAATAAAATATTTATTTTATTTTCGACTCGAAATCTTTAGTAAAAGGGCTCGAAATGAAACGAGTCACTGGTATTATATACAGTATTTAATGCTCTTTCGAATGAGATACTGCAGATCCATGTGCGATTCGATACCACAATTCGCACTCGGGTTGAATACCCCATGTCCCAAAAAATAAAATATTTATTTTATTTTCGACTCGAAATCTTTAGTAAAAGGGCTCGAAATGAAACGAGTCACTGGTATTATATACAGTATTTAATGCTCTTTCGAATGAGATACTGCAGATCCATGTGCGATTCGATACCACAATTCGCACTCGGGTTGAATACCCCATGTCCCAAAAAATAAAATATTTATTTTATTTTCGACTCGAAATCTTTAGTAAAAGGGCTCGAAATGAAACGAGTCACTGGTATTATATACAGTATTTAATGCTCTTTCGAATGAGATACTGCAGATCCATGTGCGATTCGATACCACAATTCGCACTCGGGTTGAATACCCCATGTCCCAAAAAATAAAATATTTATTTTATTTTCGACTCGAAATCTTTAGTAAAAGGGCTCGAAATGAAACGAGTCACTGGTATTATATACAGTATTTAATGCTCTTTCGAATGAGATACTGCAGATCCATGTGCGATTCGATACCACAATTCGCACTCGGGTTGAATACCCCATGTCCCAAAAAATAAAATATTTATTTTATTTTCGACTCGAAATCTTTAGTAAAAGGGCTCGAAATGAAACGAGTCACTGGTATTATATACAGTATTTAATGCTCTTTCGAATGAGATACTGCAGATCTATGTGCGATTCGATACCACAATTCGCACTCGGGTTGAATACCCCATGTCCCAAAAAATAAAATATTTATTTTATTTTCGACTCGAAATCTTTAGTAAAAGGGCTCGAAATGAAACGAGTCACTGGTATTATATACAGTATTTAATGCTCTTTCGAATGAGATACTGCAGATCTATGTGCGATTCGATACCACAATTCGCACTCGGGTTGAATACCCCATGTCCCAAAAAATAAAATATTTATTTTATTTTCGACTCGAAATCTTTAGTAAAAGGGCTCGAAATGAAACGAGTCACTGGTATTATATACAGTATTTAATGCTCTTTCGAATGAGATACTGCAGATCCATGTGCGATTCGATACCACAATTCGCACTCGGGTTGAATACCCCATGTCCCAAAAAATAAAATATTTATTTTATTTTCGACTCGAAATCTTTAGTAAAAGGGCTCGAAATGAAACGAGTCACTGGTATTATATACAGTATTTAATGCTCTTTCGAATGAGATACTGCAGATCCATGTGCGATTCGATACCACAATTCGCACTCGGGTTGAATACCCCATGTCCCAAAAAATAAAATATTTATTTTATTTTCGACTCGAAATCTTTAGTAAAAGGGCTCGAAATGAAACGAGTCACTGGTATTATATACAGTATTTAATGCTCTTTCGAATGAGATACTGCAGATCCATGTGCGATTCGATACCACAATTCGCACTCGGGTTGAATACCCCATGTCCCAAAAAATAAAATATTTATTTTATTTTCGACTCGAAATCTTTAGTAAAAGGGCTCGAAATGAAACGAGTCACTGGTATTATATACAGTATTTAATGCTCTTTCGAATGAGATACTGCAGATCCATGTGCGATTCGATACCACAATTCGCACTCGGGTTGAATACCCCATGTCCCAAAAAATAAAATATTTATTTTATTTTCGACTCGAAATCTTTAGTAAAAGGGCTCGAAATGAAACGAGTCACTGGTATTATATACAGTATTTAATGCTCTTTCGAATGAGATACTGCAGATCCATGTGCGATTCGATACCACAATTCGCACTCGGGTTGAATACCCCATGTCCCAAAAAATAAAATATTTATTTTATTTTCGACTCGAAATCTTTAGTAAAAGGGCTCGAAATGAAACGAGTCACTGGTATTATATACAGTATTTAATGCTCTTTCGAATGAGATACTGCAGATCCATGTGCGATTCGATACCACAATTCGCACTCGGGTTGAATACCCCATGTCCCAAAAAATAAAATATTTATTTTATTTTCGACTCGAAATCTTTAGTAAAAGGGCTCGAAATGAAACGAGTCACTGGTATTATATACAGTATTTAATGCTCTTTCGAATGAGATACTGCAGATCCATGTGCGATTCGATACCACAATTCGCACTCGGGTTGAATACCCCATGTCCCAAAAAATAAAATATTTATTTTATTTTCGACTCGAAATCTTTAGTAAAAGGGCTCGAAATGAAACGAGTCACTGGTATTATATACAGTATTTAATGCTCTTTCGAATGAGATACTGCAGATCTATGTGCGATTCGATACCACAATTCGCACTCGGGTTGAATACCCCATGTCCCAAAAAATAAAATATTTATTTTATTTTCGACTCGAAATCTTTAGTAAAAGGGCTCGAAATGAAACGAGTCACTGGTATTATATACAGTATTTAATGCTCTTTCGAATGAGATACTGCAGATCCATGTGCGATTCGATACCACAATTCGCACTCGGGTTGAATACCCCATGTCCCAAAAAATAAAATATTTATTTTATTTTCGACTCGAAATCTTTAGTAAAAGGGCTCGAAATGAAACGAGTCACTGGTATTATATACAGTATTTAATGCTCTTTCGAATGAGATACTGCAGATCCATGTGCGATTCGATACCACAATTCGCACTCGGGTTGAATACCCCATGTCCCAAAAAATAAAATATTTATTTTATTTTCGACTCGAAATCTTTAGTAAAAGGGCTCGAAATGAAACGAGTCACTGGTATTATATACAGTATTTAATGCTCTTTCGAATGAGATACTGCAGATCCATGTGCGATTCGATACCACAATTCGCACTCGGGTTGAATACCCCATGTCCCAAAAAATAAAATATTTATTTTATTTTCGACTCGAAATCTTTAGTAAAAGGGCTCGAAATGAAACGAGTCACTGGTATTATATACAGTATTTAATGCTCTTTCGAATGAGATACTGCAGATCCATGTGCGATTCGATACCACAATTCGCACTCGGGTTGAATACCCCATGTCCCAAAAAATAAAATATTTATTTTATTTTCGACTCGAAATCTTTAGTAAAAGGGCTCGAAATGAAACGAGTCACTGGTATTATATACAGTATTTAATGCTCTTTCGAATGAGATACTGCAGATCCATGTGCGATTCGATACCACAATTCGCACTCGGGTTGAATACCCCATGTCCCAAAAAATAAAATATTTATTTTATTTTCGACTCGAAATCTTTAGTAAAAGGGCTCGAAATGAAACGAGTCACTGGTATTATATACAGTATTTAATGCTCTTTCGAATGAGATACTGCAGATCTATGTGCGATTCGATACCACAATTCGCACTCGGGTTGAATACCCCATGTCCCAAAAAATAAAATATTTATTTTATTTTCGACTCGAAATCTTTAGTAAAAGGGCTCGAAATGAAACGAGTCACTGGTATTATATACAGTATTTAATGCTCTTTCGAATGAGATACTGCAGATCCATGTGCGATTCGATACCACAATTCGCACTCGGGTTGAATACCCCATGTCCCAAAAAATAAAATATTTATTTTATTTTCGACTCGAAATCTTTAGTAAAAGGGCTCGAAATGAAACGAGTCACTGGTATTATATACAGTATTTAATGCTCTTTCGAATGAGATACTGCAGATCCATGTGCGATTCGATACCACAATTCGCACTCGGGTTGAATACCCCATGTCCCAAAAAATAAAATATTTATTTTATTTTCGACTCGAAATCTTTAGTAAAAGGGCTCGAAATGAAACGAGTCACTGGTATTATATACAGTATTTAATGCTCTTTCGAATGAGATACTGCAGATCCATGTGCGATTCGATACCACAATTCGCACTCGGGTTGAATACCCCATGTCCCAAAAAATAAAATATTTATTTTATTTTCGACTCGAAATCTTTAGTAAAAGGGCTCGAAATGAAACGAGTCACTGGTATTATATACAGTATTTAATGCTCTTTCGAATGAGATACTGCAGATCTATGTGCGATTCGATACCACAATTCGCACTCGGGTTGAATACCCCATGTCCCAAAAAATAAAATATTTATTTTATTTTCGACTCGAAATCTTTAGTAAAAGGGCTCGAAATGAAACGAGTCACTGGTATTATATACAGTATTTAATGCTCTTTCGAATGAGATACTGCAGATCCATGTGCGATTCGATACCACAATTCGCACTCGGGTTGAATACCCCATGTCCCAAAAAATAAAATATTTATTTTATTTTCGACTCGAAATCTTTAGTAAAAGGGCTCGAAATGAAACGAGTCACTGGTATTATATACAGTATTTAATGCTCTTTCGAATGAGATACTGCAGATCTATGTGCGATTCGATACCACAATTCGCACTCGGGTTGAATACCCCATGTCCCAAAAAATAAAATATTTATTTTATTTTCGACTCGAAATCTTTAGTAAAAGGGCTCGAAATGAAACGAGTCACTGGTATTATATACAGTATTTAATGCTCTTTCGAATGAGATACTGCAGATCTATGTGCGATTCGATACCACAATTCGCACTCGGGTTGAATACCCCATGTCCCAAAAAATAAAATATTTATTTTATTTTCGACTCGAAATCTTTAGTAAAAGGGCTCGAAATGAAACGAGTCACTGGTATTATATACAGTATTTAATGCTCTTTCGAATGAGATACTGCAGATCCATGTGCGATTCGATACCACAATTCGCACTCGGGTTGAATACCCCATGTCCCAAAAAATAAAATATTTATTTTATTTTCGACTCGAAATCTTTAGTAAAAGGGCTCGAAATGAAACGAGTCACTGGTATTATATACAGTATTTAATGCTCTTTCGAATGAGATACTGCAGATCTATGTGCGATTCGATACCACAATTCGCACTCGGGTTGAATACCCCATGTCCCAAAAAATAAAATATTTATTTTATTTTCGACTCGAAATCTTTAGTAAAAGGGCTCGAAATGAAACGAGTCACTGGTATTATATACAGTATTTAATGCTCTTTCGAATGAGATACTGCAGATCCATGTGCGATTCGATACCACAATTCGCACTCGGGTTGAATACCCCATGTCCCAAAAAATAAAATATTTATTTTATTTTCGACTCGAAATCTTTAGTAAAAGGGCTCGAAATGAAACGAGTCACTGGTATTATATACAGTATTTAATGCTCTTTCGAATGAGATACTGCAGATCCATGTGCGATTCGATACCACAATTCGCACTCGGGTTGAATACCCCATGTCCCAAAAAATAAAATATTTATTTTATTTTCGACTCGAAATCTTTAGTAAAAGGGCTCGAAATGAAACGAGTCACTGGTATTATATACAGTATTTAATGCTCTTTCGAATGAGATACTGCAGATCTATGTGCGATTCGATACCACAATTCGCACTCGGGTTGAATACCCCATGTCCCAAAAAATAAAATATTTATTTTATTTTCGACTCGAAATCTTTAGTAAAAGGGCTCGAAATGAAACGAGTCACTGGTATTATATACAGTATTTAATGCTCTTTCGAATGAGATACTGCAGATCCATGTGCGATTCGATACCACAATTCGCACTCGGGTTGAATACCCCATGTCCCAAAAAATAAAATATTTATTTTATTTTCGACTCGAAATCTTTAGTAAAAGGGCTCGAAATGAAACGAGTCACTGGTATTATATACAGTATTTAATGCTCTTTCGAATGAGATACTGCAGATCCATGTGCGATTCGATACCACAATTCGCACTCGGGTTGAATACCCCATGTCCCAAAAAATAAAATATTTATTTTATTTTCGACTCGAAATCTTTAGTAAAAGGGCTCGAAATGAAACGAGTCACTGGTATTATATACAGTATTTAATGCTCTTTCGAATGAGATACTGCAGATCTATGTGCGATTCGATACCACAATTCGCACTCGGGTTGAATACCCCATGTCCCAAAAAATAAAATATTTATTTTATTTTCGACTCGAAATCTTTAGTAAAAGGGCTCGAAATGAAACGAGTCACTGGTATTATATACAGTATTTAATGCTCTTTCGAATGAGATACTGCAGATCCATGTGCGATTCGATACCACAATTCGCACTCGGGTTGAATACCCCATGTCCCAAAAAATAAAATATTTATTTTATTTTCGACTCGAAATCTTTAGTAAAAGGGCTCGAAATGAAACGAGTCACTGGTATTATATACAGTATTTAATGCTCTTTCGAATGAGATACTGCAGATCCATGTGCGATTCGATACCACAATTCGCACTCGGGTTGAATACCCCATGTCCCAAAAAATAAAATATTTATTTTATTTTCGACTCGAAATCTTTAGTAAAAGGGCTCGAAATGAAACGAGTCACTGGTATTATATACAGTATTTAATGCTCTTTCGAATGAGATACTGCAGATCCATGTGCGATTCGATACCACAATTCGCACTCGGGTTGAATACCCCATGTCCCAAAAAATAAAATATTTATTTTATTTTCGACTCGAAATCTTTAGTAAAAGGGCTCGAAATGAAACGAGTCACTGGTATTATATACAGTATTTAATGCTCTTTCGAATGAGATACTGCAGATCCATGTGCGATTCGATACCACAATTCGCACTCGGGTTGAATACCCCATGTCCCAAAAAATAAAATATTTATTTTATTTTCGACTCGAAATCTTTAGTAAAAGGGCTCGAAATGAAACGAGTCACTGGTATTATATACAGTATTTAATGCTCTTTCGAATGAGATACTGCAGATCTATGTGCGATTCGATACCACAATTCGCACTCGGGTTGAATACCCCATGTCCCAAAAAATAAAATATTTATTTTATTTTCGACTCGAAATCTTTAGTAAAAGGGCTCGAAATGAAACGAGTCACTGGTATTATATACAGTATTTAATGCTCTTTCGAATGAGATACTGCAGATCCATGTGCGATTCGATACCACAATTCGCACTCGGGTTGAATACCCCATGTCCCAAAAAATAAAATATTTATTTTATTTTCGACTCGAAATCTTTAGTAAAAGGGCTCGAAATGAAACGAGTCACTGGTATTATATACAGTATTTAATGCTCTTTCGAATGAGATACTGCAGATCTATGTGCGATTCGATACCACAATTCGCACTCGGGTTGAATACCCCATGTCCCAAAAAATAAAATATTTATTTTATTTTCGACTCGAAATCTTTAGTAAAAGGGCTCGAAATGAAACGAGTCACTGGTATTATATACAGTATTTAATGCTCTTTCGAATGAGATACTGCAGATCCATGTGCGATTCGATACCACAATTCGCACTCGGGTTGAATACCCCATGTCCCAAAAAATAAAATATTTATTTTATTTTCGACTCGAAATCTTTAGTAAAAGGGCTCGAAATGAAACGAGTCACTGGTATTATATACAGTATTTAATGCTCTTTCGAATGAGATACTGCAGATCTATGTGCGATTCGATACCACAATTCGCACTCGGGTTGAATACCCCATGTCCCAAAAAATAAAATATTTATTTTATTTTCGACTCGAAATCTTTAGTAAAAGGGCTCGAAATGAAACGAGTCACTGGTATTATATACAGTATTTAATGCTCTTTCGAATGAGATACTGCAGATCCATGTGCGATTCGATACCACAATTCGCACTCGGGTTGAATACCCCATGTCCCAAAAAATAAAATATTTATTTTATTTTCGACTCGAAATCTTTAGTAAAAGGGCTCGAAATGAAACGAGTCACTGGTATTATATACAGTATTTAATGCTCTTTCGAATGAGATACTGCAGATCTATGTGCGATTCGATACCACAATTCGCACTCGGGTTGAATACCCCATGTCCCAAAAAATAAAATATTTATTTTATTTTCGACTCGAAATCTTTAGTAAAAGGGCTCGAAATGAAACGAGTCACTGGTATTATATACAGTATTTAATGCTCTTTCGAATGAGATACTGCAGATCTATGTGCGATTCGATACCACAATTCGCACTCGGGTTGAATACCCCATGTCCCAAAAAATAAAATATTTATTTTATTTTCGACTCGAAATCTTTAGTAAAAGGGCTCGAAATGAAACGAGTCACTGGTATTATATACAGTATTTAATGCTCTTTCGAATGAGATACTGCAGATCCATGTGCGATTCGATACCACAATTCGCACTCGGGTTGAATACCCCATGTCCCAAAAAATAAAATATTTATTTTATTTTCGACTCGAAATCTTTAGTAAAAGGGCTCGAAATGAAACGAGTCACTGGTATTATATACAGTATTTAATGCTCTTTCGAATGAGATACTGCAGATCTATGTGCGATTCGATACCACAATTCGCACTCGGGTTGAATACCCCATGTCCCAAAAAATAAAATATTTATTTTATTTTCGACTCGAAATCTTTAGTAAAAGGGCTCGAAATGAAACGAGTCACTGGTATTATATACAGTATTTAATGCTCTTTCGAATGAGATACTGCAGATCCATGTGCGATTCGATACCACAATTCGCACTCGGGTTGAATACCCCATGTCCCAAAAAATAAAATATTTATTTTATTTTCGACTCGAAATCTTTAGTAAAAGGGCTCGAAATGAAACGAGTCACTGGTATTATATACAGTATTTAATGCTCTTTCGAATGAGATACTGCAGATCCATGTGCGATTCGATACCACAATTCGCACTCGGGTTGAATACCCCATGTCCCAAAAAATAAAATATTTATTTTATTTTCGACTCGAAATCTTTAGTAAAAGGGCTCGAAATGAAACGAGTCACTGGTATTATATACAGTATTTAATGCTCTTTCGAATGAGATACTGCAGATCTATGTGCGATTCGATACCACAATTCGCACTCGGGTTGAATACCCCATGTCCCAAAAAATAAAATATTTATTTTATTTTCGACTCGAAATCTTTAGTAAAAGGGCTCGAAATGAAACGAGTCACTGGTATTATATACAGTATTTAATGCTCTTTCGAATGAGATACTGCAGATCCATGTGCGATTCGATACCACAATTCGCACTCGGGTTGAATACCCCATGTCCCAAAAAATAAAATATTTATTTTATTTTCGACTCGAAATCTTTAGTAAAAGGGCTCGAAATGAAACGAGTCACTGGTATTATATACAGTATTTAATGCTCTTTCGAATGAGATACTGCAGATCTATGTGCGATTCGATACCACAATTCGCACTCGGGTTGAATACCCCATGTCCCAAAAAATAAAATATTTATTTTATTTTCGACTCGAAATCTTTAGTAAAAGGGCTCGAAATGAAACGAGTCACTGGTATTATATACAGTATTTAATGCTCTTTCGAATGAGATACTGCAGATCCATGTGCGATTCGATACCACAATTCGCACTCGGGTTGAATACCCCATGTCCCAAAAAATAAAATATTTATTTTATTTTCGACTCGAAATCTTTAGTAAAAGGGCTCGAAATGAAACGAGTCACTGGTATTATATACAGTATTTAATGCTCTTTCGAATGAGATACTGCAGATCCATGTGCGATTCGATACCACAATTCGCACTCGGGTTGAATACCCCATGTCCCAAAAAATAAAATATTTATTTTATTTTCGACTCGAAATCTTTAGTAAAAGGGCTCGAAATGAAACGAGTCACTGGTATTATATACAGTATTTAATGCTCTTTCGAATGAGATACTGCAGATCCATGTGCGATTCGATACCACAATTCGCACTCGGGTTGAATACCCCATGTCCCAAAAAATAAAATATTTATTTTATTTTCGACTCGAAATCTTTAGTAAAAGGGCTCGAAATGAAACGAGTCACTGGTATTATATACAGTATTTAATGCTCTTTCGAATGAGATACTGCAGATCCATGTGCGATTCGATACCACAATTCGCACTCGGGTTGAATACCCCATGTCCCAAAAAATAAAATATTTATTTTATTTTCGACTCGAAATCTTTAGTAAAAGGGCTCGAAATGAAACGAGTCACTGGTATTATATACAGTATTTAATGCTCTTTCGAATGAGATACTGCAGATCCATGTGCGATTCGATACCACAATTCGCACTCGGGTTGAATACCCCATGTCCCAAAAAATAAAATATTTATTTTATTTTCGACTCGAAATCTTTAGTAAAAGGGCTCGAAATGAAACGAGTCACTGGTATTATATACAGTATTTAATGCTCTTTCGAATGAGATACTGCAGATCTATGTGCGATTCGATACCACAATTCGCACTCGGGTTGAATACCCCATGTCCCAAAAAATAAAATATTTATTTTATTTTCGACTCGAAATCTTTAGTAAAAGGGCTCGAAATGAAACGAGTCACTGGTATTATATACAGTATTTAATGCTCTTTCGAATGAGATACTGCAGATCCATGTGCGATTCGATACCACAATTCGCACTCGGGTTGAATACCCCATGTCCCAAAAAATAAAATATTTATTTTATTTTCGACTCGAAATCTTTAGTAAAAGGGCTCGAAATGAAACGAGTCACTGGTATTATATACAGTATTTAATGCTCTTTCGAATGAGATACTGCAGATCTATGTGCGATTCGATACCACAATTCGCACTCGGGTTGAATACCCCATGTCCCAAAAAATAAAATATTTATTTTATTTTCGACTCGAAATCTTTAGTAAAAGGGCTCGAAATGAAACGAGTCACTGGTATTATATACAGTATTTAATGCTCTTTCGAATGAGATACTGCAGATCCATGTGCGATTCGATACCACAATTCGCACTCGGGTTGAATACCCCATGTCCCAAAAAATAAAATATTTATTTTATTTTCGACTCGAAATCTTTAGTAAAAGGGCTCGAAATGAAACGAGTCACTGGTATTATATACAGTATTTAATGCTCTTTCGAATGAGATACTGCAGATCCATGTGCGATTCGATACCACAATTCGCACTCGGGTTGAATACCCCATGTCCCAAAAAATAAAATATTTATTTTATTTTCGACTCGAAATCTTTAGTAAAAGGGCTCGAAATGAAACGAGTCACTGGTATTATATACAGTATTTAATGCTCTTTCGAATGAGATACTGCAGATCCATGTGCGATTCGATACCACAATTCGCACTCGGGTTGAATACCCCATGTCCCAAAAAATAAAATATTTATTTTATTTTCGACTCGAAATCTTTAGTAAAAGGGCTCGAAATGAAACGAGTCACTGGTATTATATACAGTATTTAATGCTCTTTCGAATGAGATACTGCAGATCCATGTGCGATTCGATACCACAATTCGCACTCGGGTTGAATACCCCATGTCCCAAAAAATAAAATATTTATTTTATTTTCGACTCGAAATCTTTAGTAAAAGGGCTCGAAATGAAACGAGTCACTGGTATTATATACAGTATTTAATGCTCTTTCGAATGAGATACTGCAGATCCATGTGCGATTCGATACCACAATTCGCACTCGGGTTGAATACCCCATGTCCCAAAAAATAAAATATTTATTTTATTTTCGACTCGAAATCTTTAGTAAAAGGGCTCGAAATGAAACGAGTCACTGGTATTATATACAGTATTTAATGCTCTTTCGAATGAGATACTGCAGATCTATGTGCGATTCGATACCACAATTCGCACTCGGGTTGAATACCCCATGTCCCAAAAAATAAAATATTTATTTTATTTTCGACTCGAAATCTTTAGTAAAAGGGCTCGAAATGAAACGAGTCACTGGTATTATATACAGTATTTAATGCTCTTTCGAATGAGATACTGCAGATCCATGTGCGATTCGATACCACAATTCGCACTCGGGTTGAATACCCCATGTCCCAAAAAATAAAATATTTATTTTATTTTCGACTCGAAATCTTTAGTAAAAGGGCTCGAAATGAAACGAGTCACTGGTATTATATACAGTATTTAATGCTCTTTCGAATGAGATACTGCAGATCTATGTGCGATTCGATACCACAATTCGCACTCGGGTTGAATACCCCATGTCCCAAAAAATAAAATATTTATTTTATTTTCGACTCGAAATCTTTAGTAAAAGGGCTCGAAATGAAACGAGTCACTGGTATTATATACAGTATTTAATGCTCTTTCGAATGAGATACTGCAGATCCATGTGCGATTCGATACCACAATTCGCACTCGGGTTGAATACCCCATGTCCCAAAAAATAAAATATTTATTTTATTTTCGACTCGAAATCTTTAGTAAAAGGGCTCGAAATGAAACGAGTCACTGGTATTATATACAGTATTTAATGCTCTTTCGAATGAGATACTGCAGATCCATGTGCGATTCGATACCACAATTCGCACTCGGGTTGAATACCCCATGTCCCAAAAAATAAAATATTTATTTTATTTTCGACTCGAAATCTTTAGTAAAAGGGCTCGAAATGAAACGAGTCACTGGTATTATATACAGTATTTAATGCTCTTTCGAATGAGATACTGCAGATCCATGTGCGATTCGATACCACAATTCGCACTCGGGTTGAATACCCCATGTCCCAAAAAATAAAATATTTATTTTATTTTCGACTCGAAATCTTTAGTAAAAGGGCTCGAAATGAAACGAGTCACTGGTATTATATACAGTATTTAATGCTCTTTCGAATGAGATACTGCAGATCCATGTGCGATTCGATACCACAATTCGCACTCGGGTTGAATACCCCATGTCCCAAAAAATAAAATATTTATTTTATTTTCGACTCGAAATCTTTAGTAAAAGGGCTCGAAATGAAACGAGTCACTGGTATTATATACAGTATTTAATGCTCTTTCGAATGAGATACTGCAGATCCATGTGCGATTCGATACCACAATTCGCACTCGGGTTGAATACCCCATGTCCCAAAAAATAAAATATTTATTTTATTTTCGACTCGAAATCTTTAGTAAAAGGGCTCGAAATGAAACGAGTCACTGGTATTATATACAGTATTTAATGCTCTTTCGAATGAGATACTGCAGATCTATGTGCGATTCGATACCACAATTCGCACTCGGGTTGAATACCCCATGTCCCAAAAAATAAAATATTTATTTTATTTTCGACTCGAAATCTTTAGTAAAAGGGCTCGAAATGAAACGAGTCACTGGTATTATATACAGTATTTAATGCTCTTTCGAATGAGATACTGCAGATCCATGTGCGATTCGATACCACAATTCGCACTCGGGTTGAATACCCCATGTCCCAAAAAATAAAATATTTATTTTATTTTCGACTCGAAATCTTTAGTAAAAGGGCTCGAAATGAAACGAGTCACTGGTATTATATACAGTATTTAATGCTCTTTCGAATGAGATAACGCAGATCTATGTGCGATTCGATACCACAATTCGCACTCGGGTTGAATACCCCATGTCCCAAAAAATAAAATATTTATTTTATTTTCGACTCGAAATCTTTAGTAAAAGGGCTCGAAATGAAACGAGTCACTGGTATTATATACAGTATTTAATGCTCTTTCGAATGAGATACTGCAGATCCATGTGCGATTCGATACCACAATTCGCACTCGGGTTGAATACCCCATGTCCCAAAAAATAAAATATTTATTTTATTTTCGACTCGAAATCTTTAGTAAAAGGGCTCGAAATGAAACGAGTCACTGGTATTATATACAGTATTTAATGCTCTTTCGAATGAGATACTGCAGATCCATGTGCGATTCGATACCACAATTCGCACTCGGGTTGAATACCCCATGTCCCAAAAAATAAAATATTTATTTTATTTTCGACTCGAAATCTTTAGTAAAAGGGCACGAAATGAAACGAGTCACTGGTATTATATACAGTATTTAATGCTCTTTCGAATGAGATACTGCAGATCCATGTGCGATTCGATACCACAATTCGCACTCGGGTTGAATACCCCATGTCCCAAAAAATATAATATTTATTTTATTTTCGACTCGAAATCGTTAGTAAAAGGGCTCGAAATGAAACGAGTCACTGGTATTATATACAGTATTTAATGCTCTTTCGAATGAGATACTGCAGATCCATGTGCGATTCGATACCACAATTCGCACTCGGGTTGAATACCCCATGTCCCAAAAAATAAAATATTTATTTTATTTTCGACTCGAAATCTTTAGTAAAAGGGCTCGAAATGAAACGAGTCACTGGTATTATATACAGTATTTAATGCTCTTTCGAATGAGATACTGCAGATCCATGTGCGATTCGATACCACAATTCGCACTCGGGTTGAATACCCCATGTCCCAAAAAATAAAATATTTATTTTATTTTCGACTCGAAATCTTTAGTAAAAGGGCTCGAAATGAAACGAGTCACTGGTATTATATACAGTATTTAATGCTCTTTCGAATGAGATACTGCAGATCCATGTGCGATTCGATACCACAATTCGCACTCGGGTTGAATACCCCATGTCCCAAAAAATAAAATATTTATTTTATTTTCGACTCGAAATCTTTAGTAAAAGGGCACGAAATGAAACGAGTCACTGGTATTATATACAGTATTTAATGCTCTTTCGAATGAGATACTGCAGATCCATGTGCGATTCGATACCACAATTCGCACTCGGGTTGAATACCCCATGTCCCAAAAAATATAATATTTATTTTATTTTCGACTCGAAATCGTTAGTAAAAGGGCTCGAAATGAAACGAGTCACTGGTATTATATACAGTATTTAATGCTCTTTCGAATGAGATACTGCAGATCCATGTGCGATTCGATACCACAATTCGCACTCGGGTTGAATACCCCATGTCCCAAAAAATAAAATATTTATTTTATTTTCGACTCGAAATCTTTAGTAAAAGGGCTCGAAATGAAACGAGTCACTGGTATTATATACAGTATTTAATGCTCTTTCGAATGAGATACTGCAGATCCATGTGCGATTCGATACCACAATTCGCACTCGGGTTGAATACCCCATGTCCCAAAAAATAAAATATTTATTTTATTTTCGACTCGAAATCTTTAGTAAAAGGGCTCGAAATGAAACGAGTCACTGGTATTATATACAGTATTTAATGCTCTTTCGATGAGATACTGCAGATCTATGTGCGATTCGATACCACAATTCGCACTCGGGTCGAATACCCCATGTCCCAAAAAATAAAATATTTATTTTATTTTCGACTCGAAATCTTTAGTAAAAGGGCTCGAAATGAAACGAGTCACTGGTATTATATACAGTATTTAATGCTCTTTCGAATGAGATACTGCAGATCCATGTGCGATTCGATACCACAATTCGCACTCGGGTTGAATACCCCATGTCCCAAAAAATAAAATATTTATTTTATTTTCGACTCGAAATCTTTAGTAAAAGGGCTCGAAATGAAACGAGTCACTGGTATTATATACAGTATTTAATGCTCTTTCGAATGAGATACTGCAGATCTATGTGCGATTCGATACCACAATTCGCACTCGGGTTGAATACCCCATGTCCCAAAAAATAAAATATTTATTTTATTTTCGACTCGAAATCTTTAGTAAAAGGGCTCGAAATGAAACGAGTCACTGGTATTATATACAGTATTTAATGCTCTTTCGAATGAGATACTGCAGATCCATGTGCGATTCGATACCACAATTCGCACTCGGGTTGAATACCCCATGTCCCAAAAAATAAAATATTTATTTTATTTTCGACTCGAAATCTTTAGTAAAAGGGCTCGAAATGAAACGAGTCACTGGTATTATATACAGTATTTAATGCTCTTTCGAATGAGATACTGCAGATCCATGTGCGATTCGATACCACAATTCGCACTCGGGTTGAATACCCCATGTCCCAAAAAATAAAATATTTATTTTATTTTCGACTCGAAATCTTTAGTAAAAGGGCTCGAAATGAAACGAGTCACTGGTATTATATACAGTATTTAATGCTCTTTCGAATGAGATCTGCAGATCCATGTGCGATTCGATACCACAATTCGCACTCGGGTTGAATACCCCATGTCCCAAAAAATAAAATATTTATTTTATTTTCGACTCGAAATCTTTAGTAAAAGGGCTCGAAATGAAACGAGTCACTGGTATTATATACAGTATTTAATGCTCTTTCGAATGAGATACTGCAGATCCATGTGCGATTCGATACCACAATTCGCACTCCGGTTGAATACCCCATGTCCCAAAAAATAAAATATTTATTTTATTTTCGACTCGAAATCTTTAGTAAAAGGGCTCGAAATGAAACGAGTCACTGGTATTATATACAGTATTTAATGCTCTTTCGAATGAGATACTGCAGATCTATGTGCGATTCGATACCACAATTCGCACTCGGGTTGAATACCCCATGTTCCAAAAAATAAAATATTTATTTTATTTTCGACTCGAAATCTTTAGTAAAAGGGCTCGAAATGAAACGAGTCACTGGTATTATATACAGTATTTAATGCTCTTTCGAATGAGATACTGCAGATCCATGTGCGATTCGATACCACAATTCGCACTCGGGTTGAATACCCCATGTCCCAAAAAATAAAATATTTATTTTATTTTCGACTCGAAATCTTTAGTAAAAGGGCTCGAAATGAAACGAGTCACTGGTATTATATACAGTATTTAATGCTCTTTCGAATGAGATACTGCAGATCCATGTGCGATTCGATACCACAATTCGCACTCGGGTTGAATACCCCATGTCCCAAAAAATATAATATTTATTTTATTTTCGAATCGAAATCGTTAGTAAAAGGGCTCGAAATGAAACGAGTCACTGGTATTATATACAGTATTTAATGCTCTTTCGAATGAGATACTGCAGATCTATGTGCGATTCGATACCACAATTCGCACTCGGGTTGAATACCCCATGTCCCAAAAAATAAAATATTTATTTTATTTTCGACTCGAAATCTTTAGTAAAAGGGCTCGAAATGAAACGAGTCACTGGTATTATATACAGTATTTAATGCTCTTTCGAATGAGATACTGCAGATCCATGTGCGATTCGATACCACAATTCGCACTCGGGTTGAATACCCCATGTCCCAAAAAATAAAATATTTATTTTATTTTCGACTCGAAATCTTTAGTAAAAGGGCTCGAAATGAAACGAGTCACTGGTATTATATACAGTATTTAATGCTCTTTCGAATGAGATACTGCAGATCTATGTGCGATTCGATACCACAATTCGCACTCGGGTTGAATACCCCATGTCCCAAAAAATAAAATATTTATTTTATTTTCGACTCGAAATCTTTAGTAAAAGGGCTCGAAATGAAACGAGTCACTGGTATTATATACAGTATTTAATGCTCTTTCGAATGAGATACTGCAGATCCATGTGCGATTCGATACCACAATTCGCACTCGGGTTGAATACCCCATGTCCCAAAAAATAAAATATTTATTTTATTTTCGACTCGAAATCTTTAGTAAAAGGGCTCGAAATGAAACGAGTCACTGGTATTATATACAGTATTTAATGCTCTTTCGAATGAGATACTGCAGATCCATGTGCGATTCGATACCACAATTCGCACTCGGGTTGAATACCCCATGTCCCAAAAAATAAAATATTTATTTTATTTTCGACTCGAAATCTTTAGTAAAAGGGCTCGAAATGAAACGAGTCACTGGTATTATATACAGTATTTAATGCTCTTTCGAATGAGATACTGCAGATCCATGTGCGATTCGATACCACAATTCGCACTCGGGTTGAATACCCCATGTCCCAAAAAATAAAATATTTATTTTATTTTCGACTCGAAATCTTTAGTAAAAGGGCTCGAAATGAAACGAGTCACTGGTATTATATACAGTATTTAATGCTCTTTCGAATGAGATACTGCAGATCCATGTGCGATTCGATACCACAATTCGCACTCCGGTTGAATACCCCATGTCCCAAAAAATAAAATATTTATTTTATTTTCGACTCGAAATCTTTAGTAAAAGGGCTCGAAATGAAACGAGTCACTGGTATTATATACAGTATTTAATGCTCTTTCGAATGAGATACTGCAGATCTATGTGCGATTCGATACCACAATTCGCACTCGGGTTGAATACCCCATGTCCCAAAAAATAAAATATTTATTTTATTTTCGACTCGAAATCTTTAGTAAAAGGGCTCGAAATGAAACGAGTCACTGATCAGAAACCGTTTGATTTGTTTTGGTATCTTTTATCACCATCGAGAAAATCCATTTTAAATATAGTCAGTCAAAAAATAATTACCCCATAAAAGTTTATCGTATTATATCTTATGGTATATTGATCGGGTACAATTCGTCTTGGTAAATTAAATACACTAGTATGTGCTGTATCAGAAACCGTTTGATTTGTTTTGGTATCTTTTATCACCATCGAGAAAATCCATTTTAAATATAGTCAGTCAAAAAATAATTACCCCATAAAAGTTTATCGTATTATATCTTATGGTATATTGATCGGGTACAATTCGTCTTGGTAAATTAAATACACTAGTATGTGCTGTATCAGAAACCGTTTGATTTGTTTTGGTATCTTTTATCACCATCGAGAAAATCAATTTTAAATATAGTCAGTCAAAAAATAATTACCCCATAAAAGTTTATCGTATTATATCTTATGGTATATTGATCGGGTACAATTCGTCTTGGTAAATTAAATACACTAGTATGTGCTGTATCAGAAACCGTTTGATTTGTTTTGGTATCTTTTATCACCATCGAGAAAATCCATTTTAAATATAGTCAGTCAAAAAATAATTACCCCATAAAAGTTTATCGTATTATATCTTATGGTATATTGATCGGGTACAATTCGTCTTGGTAAATTAAATACACTAGTATGTGCTGTATCAGAAACCGTTTGATTTGTTTTGGTATCTTTTATCACCATCGAGAAAATCCATTTTAAATATAGTCAGTCAAAAAATAATTACCCCATAAAAGTTTATCGTATTATATCTTATGGTATATTGATCGGGTACAATTCGTCTTGGTAAATTAAATACACTAGTATGTGCTGTATCAGAAACCGTTATATTTGTTTTGGTATCTTTTATCACCATCGAGAAAATCAATTTTAAATATAGTCAGTCAAAAAATAATTACCCCATAAAAGTTTATCGTATTATATCTTATGGTATATTGATCGGTTCTTGGTAAATTAAATACAATAGTATGTGCTGTATCAGAAACCGTTTGATTTGTTTTGGTATCTTTTATCACCATCGAGAAAATCCATTTTAAATATAGTCAGTCAAAAAATAATTACCCCATAAAAGTTTATCGTATTATATCTTATGGTATATTGATCGGGTACAATTCGTCTTGGTAAATTAAATACACTAGTATGTGCTGTATCAGAAACCGTTTGATTTGTTTTGGTATCTTTTATCACCATCGAGAAAATCCATTTTAAATATAGTCAGTCAAAAAATAATTACCCCATAAAAGTTTATCGTATTATATCTTATGGTATATTGATCGGGTACAATTCGTCTTGGTAAATTAAATACACTAGTATGTGCTGTATCAGAAACCGTTTGATTTGTTTTGGTATCTTTTATCACCATCGAGAAAATCCATTTTAAATATAGTCAGTCAAAAAATAATTACCCCATAAAAGTTTATCGTATTATATCTTATGGTATATTGATCGGGTACAATTCGTCTTGGTAAATTAAATACACTAGTATGTGCTGTATCAGAAACCGTTTGATTTGTTTTGGTATCTTTTATCACCATCGAGAAAATCCATTTTAAATATAGTCAGTCAAAAAATAATTACCCCATAAAAGTTTATCGTATTATATCTTATGGTATATTGATCGGGTACAATTCGTCTTGGTAAATTAAATACACTAGTATGTGCTGTATCAGAAACCGTTTGATTTGTTTTGGTATCTTTTATCACCATCGAGAAAATCCATTTTAAATATAGTCAGTCAAAAAATAATTACCCCATAAAAGTTTATCGTATTATATCTTATGGTATATTGATCGGGTACAATTCGTCTTGGTAAATTAAATACACTAGTATGTGCTGTATCAGAAACCGTTTGATTTGTTTTGGTATCTTTTATCACCATCGAGAAAATCCATTTTAAATATAGTCAGTCAAAAATAATTACCCCATAAAAGTTTATCGTATTATATCTTATGGTATATTGATCGGGTACAATTCGTCTTGGTAAATTAAATACACTAGTATGTGCTGTATCAGAAACCGTTTGATTTGTTTTGGTATCTTTTATCACCATCGAGAAAATCCATTTTAAATATAGTCAGTCAAAAAATAATTACCCCATAAAAGTTTATCGTATTATATCTTATGGTATATTGATCGGGTACAATTCGTCTTGGTAAATTAAATACACTAGTATGTGCTGTATCAGAAACCGTTTGATTTGTTTTGGTATCTTTTATCACCATCGAGAAAATCCATTTTAAATATAGTCAGTCAAAAAATAATTACCCCATAAAAGTTTATCGTATTATATCTTATGGTATATTGATCGGGTACAATTCGTCTTGGTAAATTAAATACACTAGTATGTGCTGTATCAGAAACCGTTTGATTTGTTTTGGTATCTTTTATCACCATCGAGAACTCGGGTTGAATACCCCATGTCCCAAAAAATATAATATTTATTTTATTTTCGACTCGAAATCGTTAGTAAAAGGGCTCGAAATGAAACGAGTCACTGGTATTATATACAGTATTTAATGCTCTTTCGAATGAGATACTGCAGATCCATGTGCGATTCGATACCACAATTCGCACTCGGGTTGAATACCCCATGTCCCAAAAAATAAAATATTTATTTTATTTTCGACTCGAAATCTTTAGTAAAAGGGCTCGAAATGAAACGAGTCACTGGTATTATATACAGTATTTAATGCTCTTTCGAATGAGATACTGCAGATCCATGTGCGATTCGATACCACAATTCGCACTCGGGTTGAATACCCCATGTCCCAAAAAATAAAATATTTATTTTATTTTCGACTCGAAATCTTTAGTAAAAGGGCTCGAAATGAAACGAGTCACTGGTATTATATACAGTATTTAATGCTCTTTCGAATGAGATACTGCAGATCCATGTGCGATTCGATACCACAATTCGCACTCGGGTTGAATACCCCATGTCCCAAAAAATAAAATATTTATTTTATTTTCGACTCGAAATCTTTAGTAAAAGGGCTCGAAATGAAACGAGTCACTGGTATTATATACAGTATTTAATGCTCTTTCGAATGAGATACTGCAGATCCATGTGCGATTCGATACCACAATTCGCACTCGGGTTGAATACCCCATGTCCCAAAAAATAAAATATTTATTTTATTTTCGACTCGAAATCTTTAGTAAAAGGGCTCGAAATGAAACGAGTCACTGGTATTATATACAGTATTTAATGCTCTTTCGAATGAGATACTGCAGATCCATGTGCGATTCGATACCACAATTCGCACTCGGGTTGAATACCCCATGTCCCAAAAAATAAAATATTTATTTTATTTTCGACTCGAAATCTTTAGTAAAAGGGCTCGAAATGAAACGAGTCACTGGTATTATATACAGTATTTAATGCTCTTTCGAATGAGATACTGCAGATCCATGTGCGATTCGATACCACAATTCGCACTCGGGTTGAATACCCCATGTCCCAAAAAATAAAATATTTATTTTATTTTCGACTCGAAATCTTTAGTAAAAGGGCTCGAAATGAAACGAGTCACTGGTATTATATACAGTATTTAATGCTCTTTCGAATGAGATACTGCAGATCCATGTGCGATTCGATACCACAATTCGCACTCGGGTTGAATACCCCATGTCCCAAAAAATAAAATATTTATTTTATTTTCGACTCGAAATCTTTAGTAAAAGGGCTCGAAATGAAACGAGTCACTGGTATTATATACAGTATTTAATGCTCTTTCGAATGAGATACTGCAGATCCATGTGCGATTCGATACCACAATTCGCACTCCGGTTGAATACCCCATGTCCCAAAAAATAAAATATTTATTTTATTTTCGACTCGAAATCTTTAGTAAAAGGGCTCGAAATGAAACGAGTCACTGGTATTATATACAGTATTTAATGCTCTTTCGAATGAGATACTGCAGATCTATGTGCGATTCGATACCACAATTCGCACTCGGGTTGAATACCCCATGTCCCAAAAAATAAAATATTTATTTTATTTTCGACTCGAAATCTTTAGTAAAAGGGCTCGAAATGAAACGAGTCACTGATCAGAAACCGTTTGATTTGTTTTGGTATCTTTTATCACCATCGAGAAAATCCATTTTAAATATAGTCAGTCAAAAAATAATTACCCCATAAAAGTTTATCGTATTATATCTTATGGTATATTGATCGGGTACAATTCGTCTTGGTAAATTAAATACACTAGTATGTGCTGTATCAGAAACCGTTTGATTTGTTTTGGTATCTTTTATCACCATCGAGAAAATCCATTTTAAATATAGTCAGTCAAAAAATAATTACCCCATAAAAGTTTATCGTATTATATCTTATGGTATATTGATCGGGTACAATTCGTCTTGGTAAATTAAATACACTAGTATGTGCTGTATCAGAAACCGTTTGATTTGTTTTGGTATCTTTTATCACCATCGAGAAAATCAATTTTAAATATAGTCAGTCAAAAAATAATTACCCCATAAAAGTTTATCGTATTATATCTTATGGTATATTGATCGGGTACAATTCGTCTTGGTAAATTAAATACACTAGTATGTGCTGTATCAGAAACCGTTTGATTTGTTTTGGTATCTTTTATCACCATCGAGAAAATCCATTTTAAATATAGTCAGTCAAAAAATAATTACCCCATAAAAGTTTATCGTATTATATCTTATGGTATATTGATCGGGTACAATTCGTCTTGGTAAATTAAATACACTAGTATGTGCTGTATCAGAAACCGTTTGATTTGTTTTGGTATCTTTTATCACCATCGAGAAAATCCATTTTAAATATAGTCAGTCAAAAAATAATTACCCCATAAAAGTTTATCGTATTATATCTTATGGTATATTGATCGGGTACAATTCGTCTTGGTAAATTAAATACACTAGTATGTGCTGTATCAGAAACCGTTTGATTTGTTTTGGTATCTTTTATCACCATCGAGAAAATCAATTTTAAATATAGTCAGTCAAAAAATAATTACCCCATAAAAGTTTATCGTATTATATCTTATGGTATATTGATCGGGTACAATTCGTCTTGGTAAATTAAATACACTAGTATGTGCTGTATCAGAAACCGTTTGATTTGTTTTGGTATCTTTTATCACCATCGAGAAAATTTATTTTAAATATAGTCAGTCAAAAAATAATTACCCCATAAAAGTTTATCGTATTATATCTTATGGTATATTGATCGGGTACAATTCGTCTTGGTAAATTAAATACACTAGTATGTGCTGTATCAGAAACCGTTATATTTGTTTTGGTATCTTTTATCACCATCGAGAAAATCAATTTTAAATATAGTCAGTCAAAAAATAATTACCCCATAAAAGTTTATCGTATTATATCTTATGGTATATTGATCGGTTCTTGGTAAATTAAATACACTAGTATGTGCTGTATCAGAAACCGTTTGATTTGTTTTGGTATCTTTTATCACCATCGAGAAAATCCATTTTAAATATAGTCAGTCAAAAAATAATTACCCCATAAAAGTTTATCGTATTATATCTTATGGTATATTGATCGGGTACAATTCGTCTTGGTAAATTAAATACACTAGTATGTGCTGTATCAGAAACCGTTTGATTTGTTTTGGTATCTTTTATCACCATCGAGAAAATCCATTTTAAATATAGTCAGTCAAAAAATAATTACCCCATAAAAGTTTATCGTATTATATCTTATGGTATATTGATCGGGTACAATTCGTCTTGGTAAATTAAATACACTAGTATGTGCTGTATCAGAAACCGTTTGATTTGTTTTGGTATCTTTTATCACCATCGAGAAAATCCATTTTAAATATAGTCAGTCAAAAAATAATTACCCCATAAAAGTTTATCGTATTATATCTTATGGTATATTGATCGGGTACAATTCGTCTTGGTAAATTAAATACACTAGTATGTGCTGTATCAGAAACCGTTTGATTTGTTTTGGTATCTTTTATCACCATCGAGAAAATCCATTTTAAATATAGTCAGTCAAAAAATAATTACCCCATAAAAGTTTATCGTATTATATCTTATGGTATATTGATCGGCTACAATTCGTCTTGGTAAATTAAATACACTAGTATGTGCTGTATCAGAAACCGTTTGATTTGTTTTGGTATCTTTTATCACCATCGAGAAAATCCATTTTAAATATAGTCAGTCAAAAAATAATTACCCCATAAAAGTTTATCGTATTATATCTTATGGTATATTGATCGGGTACAATTCGTCTTGGTAAATTAAATACACTAGTATGTGCTGTATCAGAAACCGTTTGATTTGTTTTGGTATCTTTTATCACCATTGAGAAAATCAATTTTAAATATAGTCAGTCAAAAAATAATTACCCCATAAAAGTTTATCGTATTATATCTTATGGTATATTGATCGGATACAATTCGTCTTGGTAAATTAAATACACTAGTATGTGCTGTATCAGAAACCGTTTGATTTGTTTTGGTATCTTTTATCACCATCGAGAAAATCCATTTTAAATATAGTCAGTCAAAAAATAATTACCCCATAAAAGTTTATCGTATTATATCTTATGGTATATTGATCGGGTACAATTCGTCTTGGTAAATTAAATACATAGTATGTGCTGTATCAGAAACCGTTTGATTTGTTTTGGTATCTTTTATCACCATCGAGAAAATCCATTTTAAATATAGTCAGTCAAAAAATAATTACCCCATAAAAGTTTATCGTATTATATCTTATGGTATATTGATCGGATACAATTCGTCTTGGTAAATTAAATACACTAGTATGTGCTGTATCAGAAACCGTTTGATTTGTTTTGGTATCTTTTATCACCATCGAGAAAATCAATTTTAAATATAGTCAGTCAAAAAATAATTACCCCATAAAAGTTTATCGTATTATATCTTATGGTATATTGATCGGTTCTTGGTAAATTAAATACACTAGTATGTGCTGTATCAGAAACCGTTTGATTTGTTTTGGTATCTTTTATCACCATCGAGAAAATCCATTTTAAATATAGTCAGTCAAAAAATAATTACCCCATAAAAGTTTATCGTATTATATCTTATGGTATATTGATCGGGTACAATTCGTCTTGGTAAATTAAATACACTAGTATGTGCTGTATCAGAAACCGTTTGATTTGTTTTGGTATCTTTTATCACCATCGAGAAAATCAATTTTAAATATAGTCAGTCAAAAAATAATTACCCCATAAAAGTTTATCGTATTATATCTTATGGTATATTGATCGGGTACAATTCGTCTTGGTAAATTAAATACACTAGTATGTGCTGTATCAGAAACCGTTTGATTTGTTTTGGTATCTTTTATCACCATCGAGAAAATCCATTTTAAATATAGTCAGTCAAAAAATAATTACCCCATAAAAGTTTATCGTATTATATCTTATGGTATATTGATCGGGTACAATTCGTCTTGGTAAATTAAATACACTAGTATGTGCTGTATCAGAAACCGTTTGATTTGTTTTGGTATCTTTTATCACCATCGAGAAAATCCATTTTAAATATAGTCAGTCAAAAAATAATTACCCCATAAAAGTTTATCGTATTATATCTTATGGTATATTGATCGGGTACAATTCGTCTTGGTAAATTAAATACACTAGTATGTGCTGTATCAGAAACCGTTTGATTTGTTTTGGTATCTTTTATCACCATCGAGAAAATCCATTTTAAATATAGTCAGTCAAAAAATAATTACCCCATAAAAGTTTATCGTATTATATCTTATGGTATATTGATCGGGTACAATTCGTCTTGGTAAATTAAATACACTAGTATGTGCTGTATCAGAAACCGTTTGATTTGTTTGGTATCTTTTATCACCATCGAGAAAATCAATTTTAAATATAGTCAGTCAAAAAATAATTACCCCATAAAAGTTTATCGTATTATATCTTATGGTATATTGATCGGGTACAATTCGTCTTGGTAAATTAAATACACTAGTATGTGCTGTATCAGAAACCGTTTGATTTGTTTTGGTATCTTTTATCACCATCGAGAAAATCCATTTTAAATATAGTCAGTCAAAAAATAATTACCCCATAAAAGTTTATCGTATTATATCTTATGGTATATTGATCGGCTACAATTCGTCTTGGTAAATTAAATACACTAGTATGTGCTGTATCAGAAACCGTTTGATTTGTTTTGGTATCTTTTATCACCATCGAGAAAATCCATTTTAAATATAGTCAGTCAAAAAATAATTACCCCATAAAAGTTTATCGTATTATATCTTATGGTATATTGATCGGGTACAATTCGTCTTGGTAAATTAAATACACTAGTATGTGCTGTATCAGAAACCGTTTGATTTGTTTTGGTATCTTTTATCACCATCGAGAAAATCCATTTTAAATATAGTCAGTCAAAAAATAATTACCCCATAAAAGTTTATCGTATTATATCTTATGGTATATTGATCGGCTACAATTCGTCTTGGTAAATTAAATACACTAGTATGTGCTGTATCAGAAACCGTTTGATTTGTTTTGGTATCTTTTATCACCATCGAGAAAATCCATTTTAAATATAGTCAGTCAAAAAATAATTACCCCATAAAAGTTTATCGTATTATATCTTATGGTATATTGATCGGGTACAATTCGTCTTGGTAAATTAAATACACTAGTATGTGCTGTATCAGAAACCGTTTGATTTGTTTTGGTATCTTTTATCACCATCGAGAAAATCAATTTTAAATATAGTCAGTCAAAAAATAATTACCCCATAAAAGTTTATCGTATTATATCTTATGGTATATTGATCGGGTACAATTCGTCTTGGTAAATTAAATACACTAGTATGTGCTGTATCAGAAACCGTTTGATTTGTTTTGGTATCTTTTATCAATATCGAGAAAATCCATTTTAAATATAGTCAGTCAAAAAATAATTACCCCATAAAAGTTTATCGTATTATATCTTATGGTATATTGATCGGGTACAATTCGTCTTGGTAAATTAAATACACTAGTATGTGCTGTATCAGAAACCGTTTGATTTGTTTTGGTATCTTTTATCACCATCGAGAAAATCAATTTTAAATATAGTCAGTCAAAAAATAATTACCCCATAAAAGTTTATCGTATTATATCTTATGGTATATTGATCGGTACAATTCGTCTTGGTAAATTAAATACACTAGTATGTGCTGTATCAGAAACCGTTTGATTTGTTTTGGTATCTTTTATCACCATCGAGAAAATCCATTTTAAATATAGTCAGTCAAAAAATAATTACCCCATAAAAGTTTATCGTATTATATCTTATGGTATATTGATCGGGTACAATTCGTCTTGGTAAATTAAATACACTAGTATGTGCTGTATCAGAAACCGTTTGATTTGTTTTGGTATCTTTTATCACCATCGAGAAAATCAATTTTAAATATAGTCAGTCAAAAAATAATTACCCCATAAAAGTTTATCGTATTATATCTTATGGTATATTGATCGGGTACAATTCGTCTTGGTAAATTAAATACACTAGTATGTGCTGTATCAGAAACCGTTTGATTTGTTTTGGTATCTTTTATCACCATCGAGAAAATCCATTTTAAATATAGTCAGTCAAAAAATAATTACCCCATAAAAGTTTATCGTATTATATCTTATGGTATATTGATCGGGTACAATTCGTCTTGGTAAATTAAATACACTAGTATGTGCTGTATCAGAAACGTTTTGATTTGTTTTGGTATCTTTTATCACCATCGAGAAAATCCATTTTAAATATAGTCAGTCAAAAAATAATTACCCCATAAAAGTTTATCGTATTATATCTTATGGTATACTGATCGGGTACAATTCGTCTTGGTAAATTAAATACACTAGTATGTGCTGTATCAGAAACCGTTTGATTTGTTTTGGTATCTTTTATCACCATCGAGAAAATCCATTTTAAATATAGTCAGTCAAAAAATAATTACCCCATAAAAGTTTATCGTATTATATCTTATGGTATTTTGATCGGGTACAATTCGTCTTGGTAAATTAAATACACTAGTATGTGCTGTATCAGAAACCGTTTGATTTGTTTTGGTATCTTTTATCACCATCGAGAAAATCAATTTTAAATATAGTCAGTCAAAAAATAATTACCCCATAAAAGTTTATCGTATTATATCTTATGGTATATTGATCGGGTACAATTCGTCTTGGTAAATTAAATACACTAGTATGTGCTGTATCAGAAACCGTTTGATTTGTTTTGGTATCTTTTATCACCATCGAGAAAATCCATTTTAAATATAGTCAGTCAAAAAATAATTACCCCATAAAAGTTTATCGTATTATATCTTATGGTATATTGATCGGGTACAATTCGTCTTGGTAAATTAAATACACTAGTATGTGCTGTATCAGAAACCGTTTGATTTGTTTTGGTATCTTTTATCACCATCGAGAAAATCCATTTTAAATATAGTCAGTCAAAAAATAATTACCCCATAAAAGTTTATCGTATTATATCTTATGGTATATTGATCGGGTACAATTCGTCTTGGTAAATTAAATACACTAGTATGTGCTGTATCAGAAACCGTTTGATTTGTTTTGGTATCTTTTATCACCATCGAGAAAATCAATTTTAAATATAGTCAGTCAAAAAATAATTACCCCATAAAAGTTTATCGTATTATATCTTATGGTATATTGATCGGGTACAATACAATTCTCTTGGTAAATTAAATACACTAGTATGTGCTGTATCAGAAACCGTTTGATTTGTTTTGGTATCTTTTATCACCATCGAGAAAATCCATTTTAAATATAGTCAGTCAAAAAATAATTACCCCATAAAAGTTTATCGTATTATATCTTATGGTATATTGATCGGGTACAATTCGTCTTGGTAAATTAAATACACTAGTATGTGCTGTATCAGAAACCGTTTGATTTGTTTTGGTATCTTTTATCACCATCGAGAAAATCAATTTTAAATATAGTCAGTCAAAAAATAATTACCCCATAAAAGTTTATCGTATTATATCTTATGGTATATTGATCGGGTACAATTCGTCTTGGTAAATTAAATACACTAGTATGTGCTGTATCAGAAACCGTTTGATTTGTTTTGGTATCTTTTATCACCATCGAGAAAATCCATTTTAAATATAGTCAGTCAAAAAATAATTACCCCATAAAAGTTTATCGTATTATATCTTATGGTATATTGATCGGGTACAATTCGTCTTGGTAAATTAAATACACTAGTATGTGCTGTATCAGAAACCGTTTGATTTGTTTTGGTATCTTTTATCACCATCGAGAAAATCCATTTTAAATATAGTCAGTCAAAAAATAATTACCCCATAAAAGTTTATCGTATTATATCTTATGGTATATTGATCGGGTACAATTCGTCTTGGTAAATTAAATACACTAGTATGTGCTGTATCAGAAACCGTTTGATTTGTTTTGGTATCTTTTATCACCATCGAGAAAATCCATTTTAAATATAGTCAGTCAAAAAATAATTACCCCATAAAAGTTTATCGTATTATATCTTATGGTATATTGATCGGGTACAATACAATTCGTCTTGGTAAATTAAATACACTAGTATGTGCTGTATCAGAAACCGTTTGATTTGTTTTGGTATCTTTTATCACCATCGAGAAAATCCATTTTAAATATAGTCAGTCAAAAAATAATTACCCCATAAAAGTTTATCGTATTATATCTTATGGTATATTGATCGGGTACAATTCGTCTTGGTAAATTAAATACACTAGTATGTGCTGTATCAGAAACCGTTTGATTTGTTTTGGTATCTTTTATCACCATCGAGAAAATCCATTTTAAATATAGTCAGTCAAAAAATAATTACCCCATAAAAGTTTATCGTATTATATCTTATGGTATATTGATCGGGTACAATTCGTCTTGGTAAATTAAATACACTAGTATGTGCTGTATCAGAAACCGTTTGATTTGTTTTGGTATCTTTTATCACCATCGAGAAAATCCATTTTAAAATAGTCAGTCAAAAAATAATTACCCCATAAAAGTTTATCGTATTATATCTTATGGTATATTGATCGGGTACAATTCGTCTTGGTAAATTAAATACACTAGTATGTGCTGTATCAGAAACCGTTTGATTTGTTTTGGTATCTTTTATCACCATCGAGAAAATCCATTTTAAATATAGTCAGTCAAAAAATAATTACCCCATAAAAGTTTATCGTATTATATCTTATGGTATATTGATCGGGTACAATTCGTCTTGGTAAATTAAATACACTAGTATGTGCTGTATCAGAAACCGTTTGATTTGTTTTGGTATCTTTTATCACCATCGAGAAAATCCATTTTAAATATAGTCAGTCAAAAAATAATTACCCCATAAAAGTTTATCGTATTATATCTTATGGTATATTGATCGGGTACATACAATTCGTCTTGGTAAATTAAATACACTAGTATGTGCTGTATCAGAAACCGTTTGATTTGTTTTGGTATCTTTTATCACCATCGAGAAAATCCATTTAAATATAGTCAGTCAAAAAATAATTACCCCATAAAAGTTTATCGTATTATATCTTATGGTATATTGATCGGGTACAATTCGTCTTGGTAAATTAAATACACTAGTATGTGCTGTATCAGAAACCGTTTGATTTGTTTTGGTATCTTTTATCACCATCGAGAAAATCATTTTAAATATAGTCAGTCAAAAAATAATTACCCCATAAAAGTTTATCGTATTATATCTTATGGTATATTGATCGGGTACAATTCGTCTTGGTAAATTAAATACACTAGTATGTGCTGTATCAGAAACCGTTTGATTTGTTTTGGTATCTTTTATCACCATCGAGAAAATCCATTTTAAATATAGTCAGTCAAAAAATAATTACCCCATAAAAGTTTATCGTATTATATCTTATGGTATATTGATCGGGTACAATTCGTCTTGGTAATTAAATACACTAGTATGTGCTGTATCAGAAACCGTTTGATTTGTTTTGGTATCTTTTATCACCATCGAGAAAATCCATTTTAAATATAGTCAGTCAAAAATAATTACCCCATAAAAGTTTATCGTATTATATCTTATGGTATATTGATCGGGTACAATTCGTCTTGGTAAATTAAATACACTAGTATGTGCTGTATCAGAAACCGTTTGATTTGTTTTGGTATCTTTTATCACCATCGAGAAAATCCATTTTAAATATAGTCAGTCAAAAAATAATTACCCCATAAAAGTTTATCGTATTATATCTTATGGTATATTGATCGGGTACAATTCGTCTTGGTAAATTAAATACACTAGTATGTGCTGTATCAGAAACCGTTTGATTTGTTTTGGTATCTTTTATCACCATCGAGAAAATCCATTTTAAATATAGTCAGTCAAAAAATAATTACCCCATAAAAGTTTATCGTATTATATCTTATGGTATATTGATCGGGTACAATTCGTCTTGGTAAATTAAATACACTAGTATGTGCTGTATCAGAAACCGTTTGATTTGTTTTGGTATCTTTTATCACCATCGAGAAAATCCATTTTTAAATATAGTCAGTTAAAAAATAATTACCCCATAAAAGTTTATCGTATTATATCTTATGGTATATTGATCGGTACAATTCGTCTTGGTAAATTAATACACTAGTATGTGCTGTATCAGAAACCGTTTGATTTGTTTTGGTATCTTTTATCACCATCTAGATAATACATTTTAAATATAGTCAGTCTAAAAATAATTACCCCATAAAAGTTTATCGTATTATATCTTATGGTATATTGATCGGGTACAATTCGTCTTGGTAAATTAAATACACTAGTATGTGCTGTATCAGAAACCGTTTGATTTGTTTTTGGTATCTTTTATCACCATCGAGAAAATCCATTTTTAAATATAGTCAGTCAAAAAATAATTACCCCCAAAAGTTTATCGTATTATATCTTATGGTATATTGATCGGGTACAATTCGTCTTGGTAAATTAAATACACTAGTATGTGCTGTATCAGAAACCGTTTGATTTGTTTTGGTATCTTTTATCACCATCGAGAAAATCCATTTTAAATATAGTCAGTCAAAAAATAATTACCCCATAAAAGTTTATCGTATTATATCTTATGGTATATTGATCGGGTACAATTCGTCTTGGTAAATTAAATACACTAGTATGTGCTGTATCAGAAACCGTTTGATTTGTTTTGGTATCTTTTATCACCATCGAGAAAATCCATTTTAAATATAGTCAGTCAAAAAATAATTACCCCATAAAAGTTTATCGTATTATATCTTATGGTATATTGATCGGGTACAATTCGTCTTGGTAAATTAAATACACTAGTATGTGCTGTATCAGAAACCGTTTGATTTGTTTTGGTATCTTTTATCACCATCGAGAAAATCCATTTTAAATATAGTCAGTCAAAAAATAATTACCCCATAAAAGTTTATCGTATTATATCTTATGGTATATTGATCGGGTACAATTCGTCTTGGTAAATTAAATACACTAGTATGTGCTGTATCAGAAACCGTTTGATTTGTTTTGGTATCTTTTATCACCATCGAGAAAATCCATTTTAAATATAGTCAGTCAAAAATAATTACCCCATAAAAGTTTATCGTATTATATCTTATGGTATATTGATCGGGTACAATTCGTCTTGGTAAATTAAATACACTAGTATGTGCTGTATCAGAAACCGTTTGATTTGTTTTGGTATCTTTTATCACCATCGAGAAAATCCATTTTAAATATAGTCAGTCAAAAAATAATTACCCCATAAAAGTTTATCGTATTATATCTTATGGTATATTGATCGGGTACAATTCGTCTTGGTAAATTAAATACACTAGTATGTGCTGTATCAGAAACCGTTTGATTTGTTTTGGTATCTTTTATCACCATCGAGAAAATCAATTTTAAATATAGTCAGTCAAAAAATAATTACCCCATAAAAGTTTATCGTATTATATCTTATGGTATATTGATCGGGTACAATTCGTCTTGGTAAATTAAATACACTAGTATGTGCTGTATCAGAAACCGTTTGATTTGTTTTGGTATCTTTTATCACCATCGAGAAAATCCATTTTAAATATAGTCAGTCAAAAAATAATTACCCCATAAAAGTTTATCGTATTATATCTTATGGTATATTGATCGGGTACAATTCGTCTTGGTAAATTAAATACACTAGTATGTGCTGTATCAGAAACCGTTTGATTTGTTTTGGTATCTTTTATCACCATCGAGAAAATCAATTTTAAATATAGTCAGTCAAAAAATATTACCCCATAAAAGTTTATCGTATTATATCTTATGGTATATTGATCGGGTACAATTCGTCTTGGTAAATTAAATACACTAGTATGTGCTGTATCAGAAACCGTTTGATTTGTTTTGGTATCTTTTATCACCATCGAGAAAATCCATTTTAAATATAGTCAGTCAAAAAATAATTACCCCATAAAAGTTTATCGTATTATATCTTATGGTATATTGATCGGGTACAATTCGTCTTGGTAAATTAAATACACTAGTATGTGCTGTATCAGAAACCGTTTGATTTGTTTTGGTATCTTTTATCACCATCGAGAAAATCAATTTTAAATATAGTCAGTCAAAAAATAATTACCCCATAAAAGTTTATCGTATTATATCTTATGGTATATTGATCGGGTACAATTCGTCTTGGTAAATTAAATACACTAGTATGTGCTGTATCAGAAACCGTTTGATTTGTTTTGGTATCTTTTATCAGATTAGAGTACATCAATTCATAATATAGTCAGTCAAAAAATAATTACCCCATAAAAGTTTATCGTATTATATCTTATGGTATATTGATCGGGTACAATTCGTCTTGGTAAATTAAATACACTAGTATGTGCTGTATCAGAACCGTTTGATTTGTTTTGGTATCTTTTATCACCATCGAGAATCAATCCATTTTAAATATAGTCAGTCAAAAAAATTACCCCATAAAAGTTTATCGTATTATATCTTATGGTATATTGATCGGGTACAATTCGTCTTGGTAAATTAAATACACTAGTATGTGCTGTATCAGAAACCGTTGATTTGATTTGTTTTGGTATCTTTGATCACTATCGTGAAAATATATTTGATATATAGTCATTAAAAAAATAATTACCCCATAAAAGTTTATCGTATTATATCTTATGGTATATTGATCGGGTACAATTCGTCTTGGTAAATTAAATACACTAGTATGTGCTGTATCAGAAACCGTTTGATTTGTTTTGGTATCTTTTATCACCATCGAGAAAATCATTTTAATATAGTCAGTCAAAAAATAATTACCCATAAAAGTTTATCGTATTATATCTTATGGTATATTGATCGGGTACAATTCGTCTTGGTAAATTAAATACACGAGTATGTGCTGTATCAGAAACCGTTTGATTTGTTTTGGTATCTTTTATCACCATCGAGAAAATCCATTTTAAATATAGTCAGTCAAAAAATAATTACCCCTATAAAAGTTTATCGTATTATATCTTATGGTATATTGATCGGGTACAATTCGTCTTGGTAAATTAAATACACTAGTATGTGCTGTATCAGAAACCGTTTGATTTGTTTTGGTATCTTTTATCACCATCGAGAAAATCCATTTTAAATATAGTCAGTCAAAAAATAATTACCCCATAAAAGTTTATCGTATTATATCTTATGGTATATTGATCGGGTACAATTCGTCTTGGTAAATTAAATACACTAGTATGTGCTGTATCAGAAACCGTTTGATTTGTTTTGGTATCTTTTATCACCATCGAGAAAATCAATTTTAAATATAGTCAGTCAAAAAATAATTACCCCATAAAAGTTTATCGTATTATATCTTATGGTATATTGATCGGGTACAATTCGTCTTGGTAAATTAAATACACTAGTATGTGCTGTATCAGAAACCGTTTGATTTGTTTTGGTATCTTTTATCACCATCGAGAAAATCCATTTTAAATATAGTCAGTCAAAAAATAATTACCCCATAAAAGTTTATCGTATTATATCTTATGGTATATTGATCGGGTACAATTCGTCTTGGTAAATTAAATACACTAGTATGTGCTGTATCAGAAACCGTTTGATTTGTTTTGGTATCTTTTATCACCATCGAGAAAATCCATTTTAAATATAGTCAGTCAAAAAATAATTACCCCATAAAAGTTTATCGTATTATATCTTATGGTATATTGATCGGGTACAATTCGTCTTGGTAAATTAAATACACTAGTATGTGCTGTATCAGAAACCGTTTGATTTGTTTTGGTATCTTTTATCACCATCGAGAAAATCCATTTTAAATATAGTCAGTCAAAAAATAATTACCCCATAAAAGTTTATCGTATTATATCTTATGGTATATTGATCGGGTACAATTCGTCTTGGTAAATTAAATACACTAGTATGTGCTGTATCAGAAACCGTTTGATTTGTTTTGGTATCTTTTATCACCATCGAGAAAATCAATTTTAAATATAGTCAGTCAAAAAATAATTACCCCATAAAAGTTTATCGTATTATATCTTATGGTATATTGATCGGGTACAATTCGTCTTGGTAAATTAAATACACTAGTATGTGCTGTATCAGAAACCGTTTGATTTGTTTTGGTATCTTTTATCACCATCGAGAAAATCCATTTTAAATATAGTCAGTCAAAAAATAATTACCCCATAAAAGTTTATCGTATTATATCTTATGGTATATTGATCGGGTACAATTCGTCTTGGTAAATTAAATACACTAGTATGTGCTGTATCAGAAACCGTTTGATTTGTTTTGGTATCTTTTATCACCATCGAGAAAATCCATTTTAAATATAGTCAGTCAAAAAATAATTACCCCATAAAAGTTTATCGTATTATATCTTATGGTATATTGATCGGGTACAATTCGTCTTGGTAAATTAAATACACTAGTATGTGCTGTATCAGAAACCGTTTGATTTGTTTTGGTATCTTTTATCACCATCGAGAAAATCCATTTTAAATATAGTCAGTCAAAAAATAATTACCCCATAAAAGTTTATCGTATTATATCTTATGGTATATTGATCGGGTACAATTCGTCTTGGTAAATTAAATACACTAGTATGTGCTGTATCAGAAACCGTTTGATTTGTTTTGGTATCTTTTATCACCATCGAGAAAATCCATTTTAAATATAGTCAGTCAAAAAATAATTACCCCATAAAAGTTTATCGTATTATATCTTATGGTATATTGATCGGGTACAATTCGTCTTGGTAAATTAAATACACTAGTATGTGCTGTATCAGAAACCGTTTGATTTGTTTTGGTATCTTTTATCACCATCGAGAAAATCAATTTTAAATATAGTCAGTCAAAAAATAATTACCCCATAAAAGTTTATCGTATTATATCTTATGGTATATTGATCGGGTACAATTCGTCTTGGTAAATTAAATACACTAGTATGTGCTGTATCAGAAACCGTTTGATTTGTTTTGGTATCTTTTATCACCATCGAGAAAATCCATTTTAAATATAGTCAGTCAAAAAATAATTACCCCATAAAAGTTTATCGTATTATATCTTATGGTATATTGATCGGGTACAATTCGTCTTGGTAAATTAAATACACTAGTATGTGCTGTATCAGAAACCGTTTGATTTGTTTTGGTATCTTTTATCACCATCGAGAAAATCAATTTTAAATATAGTCAGTCAAAAAATAATTACCCCATAAAAGTTTATCGTATTATATCTTATGGTATATTGATCGGGTACAATTCGTCTTGGTAAATTAAATACACTAGTATGTGCTGTATCAGAAACCGTTTGATTTGTTTTGGTATCTTTTATCACCATCGAGAAAATCCATTTTAAATATAGTCAGTCAAAAATAATTACCCCATAAAAGTTTATCGTATTATATCTTATGGTATATTGATCGGGTACAATTCGTCTTGGTAAATTAAATACACTAGTATGTGCTGTATCAGAAACCGTTTGATTTGTTTTGGTATCTTTTATCACCATCGAGAAAATCAATTTTAAATATAGTCAGTCAAAAAATAATTACCCCATAAAAGTTTATCGTATTATATCTTATGGTATATTGATCGGGTACAATTCGTCTTGGTAAATTAAATACACTAGTATGTGCTGTATCAGAAACCGTTTGATTTGTTTTGGTATCTTTTATCACCATCGAGAAAATCAATTTTAAATATAGTCAGTCAAAAAATAATTACCCCATAAAAGTTTATCGTATTATATCTTATGGTATATTGATCGGGTACAATTCGTCTTGGTAAATTAAATACACTAGTATGTGCTGTATCAGAAACCGTTTGATTTGTTTTGGTATCTTTTATCACCATCGAGAAAATCAATTTTAAATATAGTCAGTCAAAAAATAATTACCCCATAAAAGTTTATCGTATTATATCTTATGGTATATTGATCGGGTACAATTCGTCTTGGTAAATTAAATACACTAGTATGTGCTGTATCAGAAACCGTTTGATTTGTTTTGGTATCTTTTATCACCATCGAGAAATCCATTTTAAATATAGTCAGTCAAAAAATAATTACCCCATAAAAGTTTATCGTATTATATCTTATGGTATATTGATCGGGTACAATTCGTCTTGGTAAATTAAATACACTAGTATGTGCTGTATCAGAAACCGTTTGATTTGTTTTGGTATCTTTTATCACCATCGAGAAAATCAATTTTAATATAGTCAGTCAAAAAATAATTACCCCATAAAAGTTTATCGTATTATATCTTATGGTATATTGATCGGGTACAATTCGTCTTGGTAAATTAAATACACTAGTATGTGCTGTATCAGAAACCGTTTGATTTGTTTTGGTATCTTTTATCACCATCGAGAAAATCCATTTTAAATATAGTCAGTCAAAAAATAATTACCCCATAAAAGTTTATCGTATTATATCTTATGGTATATTGATCGGGTACAATTCGTCTTGGTAAATTAAATACACTGGTATGTGCTGTATCAGAAACCGTTTGATTTGTTTTGGTATCTTTTATCACCATCGAGAAAATCAATTTTAAATATAGTCAGTAAAAAATAATTACCCCATAAAAGTTTATCGTATTATATCTTATGGTATATTGATCGGGTACAATTCGTCTTGGTAAATTAAATACACTGTATGTGCTGTATCATAAAACGTTTGATTTTTTTTGGTATATTTTATAACCATCGAGAAAATACATTTTAAATATAGTCAGTAAAAAAATAAATAACCCAAAAAAGTTTATCGTATTATATCTTATGGTATATTGATCGGGTACAATTCGTCTTGGTAAATTAAATACACTAGTATGTGCTGTATCAGAAACCGTTTGATTTGTTTTGGTATCTTTTATCACCATCGAGAAAATCCATTTTAAATATAGTCAGTCAAAAAATAATTACCCCATAAAAGTTTATCGTATTATATCTTATGGTATATTGATCGGGTACAATTCGTCTTGGTAAATTAAATACACTAGTATGTGCTGTATCAGAAACCGTTTGATTTGTTTGTGTATCTTTTATCACCATCGAGAAAATCAATTTTAAATATAGTCAGTCAAAAAATAATTACCCCATAAAAGTTTATCGTATTATATCTTATGGTATATTGATCGGGTACAATTCGTCTTGGTAAATTAAATACACTAGTATGTGCTGTATCAGAAACCGTTTGATTTGTTTTGGTATCTTTTATCACCATCGAGAAAATCATTTTAAATATAGTCAGTCAAAAAATAATTACCCCATAAAAGTTTATCGTATTATATCTTATGGTATATTGATCGGGTACAATTCGTCTTGGTTAAATTAAATACACTAGTATGTGCCTGTATCAGAAACCGTTTGATTTGTTTTGGTATCTTTTATCACCATCGAGAAAATCAATTGTTTAAATATAGTCAGGTCAAAAAATAATTACCCCAATAAAAGTTTATCGTATTATATCCTTAATGGTATATTGATCGGGTACAATTCGTCTTGGTAAATTAATATACACTAGTATTGCTGGTATCAGAAACCGTTTGATTTGTTTTGGTATCTTTTATCACCATCCGATAAAAATCCATTTTAAAATATAGTCAGTCCCAAAAATAATTACCGCCCATAAAAGTTTAATCGTATTATATCTTATGGTATATTGAGCGGGTACAATTATTCGTGTACATTAATACCTAGTATGTGCTTGTATCAAAACCGTTTGATTTGTTTTGGTAGCCTTTTATCACCATCGAGAAAATCAGATTTTTAAAATATAGCAGTCCAAAAATAATTACCCCATAAAAAGTTTATCGTATTAGATCTTATGTATATTGATCGGGTACATTCGTCTTGGTAAATTAAATACACTATATGTGCTGTATCAGAAACCGTTTGATTTGTTTTGGTATCTTTTATCACCATCGAGAAAATCCATTTTAAATATAGTCAGTCAAAAAATAATTACCCCATAAAAGTTTATCGTATTATATCTTATGGTATATTGATCGGGTACAATTCGTCTTGGTAAATTAAATACACTAGTATGTGCTGTATCAGAAACCGTTTGATTTGTTTTGGTATCTTTTATCACCATCGAGAAAATCCATTTTAAATATAGTCAGTCAAAAAATAATTACCCCATAAAAGTTTATCGTATTATATCTTATGGTATATTGATCGGGTACAATTCGTCTTGGTAAATTAAATACACTAGTATGTGCTGTATCAGAAACCGTTTGATTTGTTTTGGTATCTTTTATCACCATCGAGAAAATCCATTTTAAATATAGTCAGTCAAAAAATAATTACCCCATAAAAGTTTATCGTATTATATCTTATGGTATATTGATCGGGTACAATTCGTCTTGGTAAATTAAATACACTAGTATGTGCTGTATCAGAAACCGTTTGATTTGTTTTGGTATCTTTTATCACCATCGAGAAAATCCATTTTAAATATAGTCAGTCAAAAAATAATTACCCCATAAAAGTTTATCGTATTATATCTTATGGTATATTGATCGGGTACAATTCGTCTTGGTAAATTAAATACACTAGTATGTGCTGTATCAGAAACCGTTTGATTTGTTTTGGTATCTTTTATCACCATCGAGAAAATCCATTTTAAATATAGTCAGTCAAAAATAATTACCCCATAAAAGTTTATCGTATTATATCTTATGGTATATTGATCGGGTACAATTCGTCTTGGTAAATTAAATACACTAGTATGTGCTGTATCAGAAACCGTTTGATTTGTTTTGGTATCTTTTATCACCATCGAGAAAATCCATTTTAAATATAGTCAGTCAAAAAATAATTACCCCATAAAAGTTTATCGTATTATATCTTATGGTATATTGATCGGGTACAATTCGTCTTGGTAAATTAAATACACTAGTATGTGCTGTATCAGAAACCGTTTGATTTGTTTTGGTATCTTTTATCACCATCGAGAAAATCCATTTTAAATATAGTCAGTCAAAAAATAATTACCCCATAAAAGTTTATCGTATTATATCTTATGGTATATTGATCGGGTACAATTCGTCTTGGTAAATTAAATACACTAGTATGTGCTGTATCAGAAACCGTTTGATTTGTTTTGGTATCTTTTATCACCATCGAGAAAATCCATTTTAAATATAGTCAGTCAAAAAATAATTACCCCATAAAAGTTTATCGTATTATATCTTATGGTATATTGATCGGGTACAATTCGTCTTGGTAAATTAAATACACTAGTATGTGCTGTATCAGAAACCGTTTGATTTGTTTTGGTATCTTTTATCACCATCGAGAAAATCCATTTTAAATATAGTCAGTCAAAAAATAATTACCCCATAAAAGTTTATCGTATTATATCTTATGGTATATTGATCGGGTACAATTCGTCTTGGTAAATTAAATACACTAGTATGTGCTGTATCAGAAACCGTTTGATTTGTTTTGGTATCTTTTATCACCATCGAGAAAATCCATTTTAAATATAGTCAGTCAAAAAATAATTACCCCATAAAAGTTTATCGTATTATATCTTATGGTATATTGATCGGGTACAATTCGTCTTGGTAAATTAAATACACTAGTATGTGCTGTATCAGAAACCGTTTGATTTGTTTTGGTATCTTTTATCACCATCGAGAAAATCCATTTTAAATATAGTCAGTCAAAAAATAATTACCCCATAAAAGTTTATCGTATTATATCTTATGGTATATTGATCGGGTACAATTCGTCTTGGTAAATTAAATACACTAGTATGTGCTGTATCAGAAACCGTTTGATTTGTTTTGGTATCTTTTATCACCATCGAGAAAATCCATTTTAAATATAGTCAGTCAAAAAATAATTACCCCATAAAAGTTTATCGTATTATATCTTATGGTATATTGATCGGGTACAATTCGTCTTGGTAAATTAAATACACTAGTATGTGCTGTATCAGAAACCGTTTGATTTGTTTTGGTATCTTTTATCACCATCGAGAAAATCCATTTTAAATATAGTCAGTCAAAAAATAATTACCCCATAAAAGTTTATCGTATTATATCTTATGGTATATTGATCGGGTACAATTCGTCTTGGTAAATTAAATACACTAGTATGTGCTGTATCAGAAACCGTTTGATTTGTTTTGGTATCTTTTATCACCATCGAGAAAATCCATTTTAAATATAGTCAGTCAAAAAATAATTACCCCATAAAAGTTTATCGTATTATATCTTATGGTATATTGATCGGGTACAATTCGTCTTGGTAAATTAAATACACTAGTATGTGCTGTATCAGAAACCGTTTGATTTGTTTTGGTATCTTTTATCACCATCGAGAAAATCCATTTTAAATATAGTCAGTCAAAAAATAATTACCCCATAAAAGTTTATCGTATTATATCTTATGGTATATTGATCGGGTACAATTCGTCTTGGTAAATTAAATACACTAGTATGTGCTGTATCAGAAACCGTTTGATTTGTTTTGGTATCTTTTATCACCATCGAGAAAATCCATTTTAAATATAGTCAGTCAAAAAATAATTACCCCATAAAAGTTTATCGTATTATATCTTATGGTATATTGATCGGGTACAATTCGTCTTGGTAAATTAAATACACTAGTATGTGCTGTATCAGAAACCGTTTGATTTGTTTTGGTATCTTTTATCACCATCGAGAAAATCAATTTTAAATATAGTCAGTCAAAAAATAATTACCCCATAAAAGTTTATCGTATTATATCTTATGGTATATTGATCGGGTACAATTCGTCTTGGTAAATTAAATACACTAGTATGTGCTGTATCAGAAACCGTTTGATTTGTTTTGGTATCTTTTATCACCATCGAGAAAATCCATTTTAAATATAGTCAGTCAAAAAATAATTACCCCATAAAAGTTTATCGTATTATATCTTATGGTATATTGATCGGGTACAATTCGTCTTGGTAAATTAAATACACTAGTATGTGCTGTATCAGAAACCGTTTGATTTGTTTTGGTATCTTTTATCACCATCGAGAAAAAACATTTTAAATATAGTCAGTCAAAAAATAATTACCCCATAAAAGTTTATCGTATTATATCTTATGGTATATTGATCGGGTACAATTCGTCTTGGTAAATTAAATACACTAGTATGTGCTGTATCAGAAACCGTTTGATTTGTTTTGGTATCTTTTATCACCATCGAGAAAATCCATTTTAAATATAGTCAGTCAAAAAATAATTACCCCATAAAAGTTTATCGTATTATATCTTATGGTATATTGATCGGGTACAATTCGTCTTGGTAAATTAAATACACTAGTATGTGCTGTATCAGAAACCGTTTGATTTGTTTTGGTATCTTTTATCACCATCGAGAAAATCCATTTTAAATATAGTCAGTCAAAAAATAATTACCCCATAAAAGTTTATCGTATTATATCTTATGGTATATTGATCGGGTACAATTCGTCTTGGTAAATTAAATACACTAGTATGTGCTGTATCAGAAACCGTTTGATTTGTTTTGGTATCTTTTATCACCATCGAGAAAATCAATTTTAAATATAGTCAGTCAAAAAATAATTACCCCATAAAAGTTTATCGTATTATATCTTATGGTATATTGATCGGGTACAATTCGTCTTGGTAAATTAAATACACTAGTATGTGCTGTATCAGAAACCGTTTGATTTGTTTTGGTATCTTTTATCACCATCGAGAAAATCCATTTTAAATATAGTCAGTCAAAAAATAATTACCCCATAAAAGTTTATCGTATTATATCTTATGGTATATTGATCGGGTACAATTCGTCTTGGTAAATTAAATACACTAGTATGTGCTGTATCAGAAACCGTTTGATTTGTTTTGGTATCTTTTATCACCATCGAGAAAATCCATTTTAAATATAGTCAGTCAAAAAATAATTACCCCATAAAAGTTTATCGTATTATATCTTATGGTATATTGATCGGGTACAATTCGTCTTGGTAAATTAAATACACTAGTATGTGCTGTATCAGAAACCGTTTGATTTGTTTTGGTATCTTTTATCACCATCGAGAAAATCCATTTTAAATATAGTCAGTCAAAAAATAATTACCCCATAAAAGTTTATCGTATTATATCTTATGGTATATTGATCGGGTACAATTCGTCTTGGTAAATTAAATACACTAGTATGTGCTGTATCAGAAACCGTTTGATTTGTTTTGGTATCTTTTATCACCATCGAGAAAATCCATTTTAAATATAGTCAGTCAAAAAATAATTACCCCATAAAAGTTTATCGTATTATATCTTATGGTATATTGATCGGGTACAATTCGTCTTGGTAAATTAAATACACTAGTATGTGCTGTATCAGAAACCGTTTGATTTGTTTTGGTATCTTTTATCACCATCGAGAAAATCAATTTTAAATATAGTCAGTCAAAAAATAATTACCCCATAAAAGTTTATCGTATTATATCTTATGGTATATTGATCGGGTACAATTCGTCTTGGTAAATTAAATACACTAGTATGTGCTGTATCAGAAACCGTTTGATTTGTTTTGGTATCTTTTATCACCATCGAGAAAATCCATTTTAAATATAGTCAGTCAAAAAATAATTACCCCATAAAAGTTTATCGTATTATATCTTATGGTATATTGATCGGGTACAATTCGTCTTGGTAAATTAAATACACTAGTATGTGCTGTATCAGAAACCGTTTGATTTGTTTTGGTATCTTTTATCACCATCGAGAAAATCCATTTTAAATATAGTCAGTCAAAAAATAATTACCCCATAAAAGTTTATCGTATTATATCTTATGGTATATTGATCGGGTACAATTCGTCTTGGTAAATTAAATACACTAGTATGTGCTGTATCAGAAACCGTTTGATTTGTTTTGGTATCTTTTATCACCATCGAGAAAATCAATTTTAAATATAGTCAGTCAAAAAATAATTACCCCATAAAAGTTTATCGTATTATATCTTATGGTATATTGATCGGGTACAATTCGTCTTGGTAAATTAAATACACTAGTATGTGCTGTATCAGAAACCGTTTGATTTGTTTTGGTATCTTTTATCACCATCGAGAAAATCCATTTTAAATATAGTCAGTCAAAAAATAATTACCCCATAAAAGTTTATCGTATTATATCTTATGGTATATTGATCGGGTACAATTCGTCTTGGTAAATTAAATACACTAGTATGTGCTGTATCAGAAACCGTTTGATTTGTTTTGGTATCTTTTATCACCATCGAGAAAATCAATTTTAAATATAGTCAGTCAAAAAATAATTACCCCATAAAAGTTTATCGTATTATATCTTATGGTATATTGATCGGGTACAATTCGTCTTGGTAAATTAAATACACTAGTATGTGCTGTATCAGAAACCGTTTGATTTGTTTTGGTATCTTTTATCACCATCGAGAAAATCCATTTTAAATATAGTCAGTCAAAAAATAATTACCCCATAAAAGTTTATCGTATTATATCTTATGGTATATTGATCGGGTACAATTCGTCTTGGTAAATTAAATACACTAGTATGTGCTGTATCAGAAACCGTTTGATTTGTTTTGGTATCTTTTATCACCATCGAGAAAATCCATTTTAAATATAGTCAGTCAAAAAATAATTACCCCATAAAAGTTTATCGTATTATATCTTATGGTATATTGATCGGGTACAATTCGTCTTGGTAAATTAAATACACTAGTATGTGCTGTATCAGAAACCGTTTGATTTGTTTTGGTATCTTTTATCACCATCGAGAAAATCCATTTTAAATATAGTCAGTCAAAAAATAATTACCCCATAAAAGTTTATCGTATTATATCTTATGGTATATTGATCGGGTACAATTCGTCTTGGTAAATTAAATACACTAGTATGTGCTGTATCAGAAACCGTTTGATTTGTTTTGGTATCTTTTATCACCATCGAGAAAATCAATTTTAAATATAGTCAGTCAAAAAATAATTACCCCATAAAAGTTTATCGTATTATATCTTATGGTATATTGATCGGGTACAAATTCGTCTTGGTAAATTAAATACCTGTTGTGCTGTATCAGAAACCGTTTGATTTGTTGTGGTATCTTTTATCCCATCGAGAAAATCCATTTTAAATATAGTCATTCAAAAATAATTACCCCATAAAAGTTTATCGTATATATCTTTAGGGAGTTATGTATCGGGTACAATTCGTCTTGGGAATAATCCACTAGTATGGCGTATCAAAAACCGTTTTTTTGTTTTTGGTATCTCTTATCACCATCGAGAAAATCAATTTAAATATAGTCAGTCAAAAAATAATTACCCAATAAAAGTTTATCGTATGCTGTCGTATGGTATATTGATGGTAAAATCGTCTTGGTAATTAAATACACTACTTATGGATGTATCAGACCCGTTTGATTGTGTTTTGTATCTTTTCATCACCATCGAGAAAATCATTTTAAATATATCAGTCAAAAATATTACCCCTAAAAGTTTATCGTATTATATCTTATGGTATATTGATCGGTACAATTCGTCTTGGTAATTTAAATACCTAGTATGTGCTGTATCATAAACCGTTTGATTTGTTTTGGTATCTTTTATCCCCATCGCGAAAATCCATTTTAACATATATCAGTCAACAATCATTACCCCATACAAGTTTATCGGATTATTCGTATGGTAATATTGATCGGTAGCACTCGTCTTGGTAATTAATACACTAGTGGTGGGGGCCTGTATCAGAAACCCGTTTTGATTGTTTTGGTATCTTTTACACCATCGAGAAATCATTTGTTAAATATAGTCATCAAAAATAATTACCCCATAAAAGTTTATGTATGATATCTATGGTATATTGATTCGGGTACAAATTCGTCTTGGTAATTAAACACTAGTATGGCTGTATCAAAACCTTGATTTGTTTTGGTACTTTTTCACCATCGAGAAAATCATTTTAAATATAGTCATCAAAAAATTACCGCCATAAAAGTTTATCGTATTATATCTACTGAATATTTGATCGTACCATTCGTCTGGTAATTAAATACACTAGTATGTTCTGTATCAAAACCGTTTGAATTTGTTTTGGTATCTTTTACCACCATCGAGAAAATCCTTTTAAATATAGTCGTCAAAAATATTACCCCATAAAGATTTATCGTATCTTCTTATGGTTATATTGCTCGGGTACAATTCGTCTTGGTAATAATACCACTCGTATTGCTGTAACAGAAACGTTTGATTGTTTTGGTATCTGTAATCACCATCGAGACAATCAATTTTAAACTATAGTAGTCAAAAACTAATTACCCCATAAAAGTTTTATGCTCTTATTCTGTATGGTATAATTGTCGGTACAAGTCGTCTTGGTAATTTACAATCACTAGGAATTGGCTGTTTCAGAAACGTTTGATTTTTGTTTTTGGTATCTGTTATCACCATCGGACAAATCAATTTTAAAATAGAGTCAGTCAAAAAATTAATTACCATAAATTTATCGTATTATATCTTATGGGGGGTATACTTGATCGGGTACATTCGTCGTGGTAAATTAAAATACACTATATTGTGCTGTCTCAGAACCGTTTGATTTGTTTTTGGTATTTGATCACCAGCGAGAAAATCATTTTAAATATCGCATCAAAACATAACTACCCCATAAAAGTTTATCGTATTATATCTTATGGTATATTGATCGGGTACAATTCGTCTTGGTAAATTAAATACACTAGTATGTGCTGTATCAGAAACCGTTTGATTTGTTTTGGTATCTTTTATCACCATCGAGAAAATCCATTTTAAATATAGTCAGTCAAAAAATAATTACCCCATAAAAGTTTATCGTATTATATCTTATGGTATATTGATCGGGTACAATTCGTCTTGGTAAATTAAATACACTAGTATGTGCTGTATCAGAAACCGTTTGATTTGTTTTGGTATCTTTTATCACCATCGAGAAAATCAATTTTAAATATAGTCAGTCAAAAAATAATTACCCCATAAAAGTTTATCGTATTATATCTTATGGTATATTGATCGGGTACAATTCGTCTTGGTAAATTAAATACACTAGTATGTGCTGTATCAGAAACCGTTTGATTTGTTTTGGTATCTTTTATCACCATCGAGAAAATCAATTTTAAATATAGTCAGTCAAAAAATAATTACCCCATAAAAGTTTATCGTATTATATCTTATGGTATATTGATCGGGTACAATTCGTCTTGGTAAATTAAATACACTAGTATGTGCTGTATCAGAAACCGTTTGATTTGTTTTGGTATCTTTTATCACCATCGAGAAAATCCATTTTAAATATAGTCAGTCAAAAAATAATTACCCCATAAAAGTTTATCGTATTATATCTTATGGTATATTGATCGGGTACAATTCGTCTTGGTAAATTAAATACACTAGTATGTGCTGTATCAGAAACCGTTTGATTTGTTTTGGTATCTTTTATCACCATCGAGAAAATCCATTTTAAATATAGTCAGTCAAAAAATAATTACCCCATAAAAGTTTATCGTATTATATCTTATGGTATATTGATCGGGTACAATTCGTCTTGGTAAATTAAATACACTAGTATGTGCTGTATCAGAAACCGTTTGATTTGTTTTGGTATCTTTTATCACCATCGAGAAAATCAATTTTAAATATAGTCAGTCAAAAAATAATTACCCCATAAAAGTTTATCGTATTATATCTTATGGTATATTGATCGGGTACAATTCGTCTTGGTAAATTAAATACACTAGTATGTGCTGTATCAGAAACCGTTTGATTTGTTTTGGTATCTTTTATCACCATCGAGAAAATCCATTTTAAATATAGTCAGTCAAAAAATAATTACCCCATAAAAGTTTATCGTATTATATCTTATGGTATATTGATCGGGTACAATTCGTCTTGGTAAATTAAATACACTAGTATGTGCTGTATCAGAAACCGTTTGATTTGTTTTGGTATCTTTTATCACCATCGAGAAAATCATTTTAAATATAGTCAGTCAAAAAATAATTACCCCATAAAAGTTTATCGTATTATATCTTATGGTATATTGATCGGGTACAATTCGTCTTGGTAAATTAAATACACTAGTATGTGCTGTATCAGAAACCGTTTGATTTGTTTTGGTATCTTTTATCACCATCGAGAAAATCCATTTTAAATATAGTCAGTCAAAAAATAATTACCCCATAAAAGTTTATCGTATTATATCTTATGGTATATTGATCGGGTACAATTCGTCTTGGTAAATTAAATACACTAGTATGTGCTGTATCAGAAACCGTTTGATTTGTTTTGGTATCTTTTATCACCATCGAGAAAATCCATTTTAAATATAGTCAGTCAAAAAATAATTACCCCATAAAAGTTTATCGTATTATATCTTATGGTATATTGATCGGGTACAATTCGTCTTGGTAAATTAAATACACTAGTATGTGCTGTATCAGAAACCGTTTGATTTGTTTTGGTATCTTTTATCACCATCGAGAAAATCCATTTTAAATATAGTCAGTCAAAAAATAATTACCCCATAAAAGTTTATCGTATTATATCTTATGGTATATTGATCGGGTACAATTCGTCTTGGTAAATTAAATACACTAGTATGTGCTGTATCAGAAACCGTTTGATTTGTTTTGGTATCTTTTATCACCATCGAGAAAATCAATTTTAAATATAGTCAGTCAAAAAATAATTACCCCATAAAAGTTTATCGTATTATATCTTATGGTATATTGATCGGGTACAATTCGTCTTGGTAAATTAAATACACTAGTATGTGCTGTATCAGAAACCGTTTGATTTGTTTTGGTATCTTTTATCACCATCGAGAAATTGCATTTTAAATATAGTCAGTCAAAAAATAATTACCCCATAAAAGTTTATCGTATTATATCTTATGGTATATTGATCGGGTACAATTCGTCTTGGTAAATTAAATACACTAGTATGTGCTGTATCAGAAACCGTTTGATTTGTTTTGGTATCTTTTATCACCATCGAGAAAATCAATTTTAAATATAGTCAGTCAAAAAATAATTACCCCATAAAAGTTTATCGTATTATATCTTATGGTATATTGATCGGGTACAATTCGTCTTGGTAAATTAAATACACTAGTATGTGCTGTATCAGAAACCGTTTGATTTGTTTTGGTATCTTTTATCACCATCGAGAAAATCCATTTTAAATATAGTCAGTCAAAAAATAATTACCCCATAAAAGTTTATCGTATTATATCTTATGGTATATTGATCGGGTACAATTCGTCTTGGTAAATTAAATACACTAGTATGTGCTGTATCAGAAACCGTTTGATTTGTTTTGGTATCTTTTATCACCATCGAGAAAATCCATTTTAAATATAGTCAGTCAAAAAATAATTACCCCATAAAAGTTTATCGTATTATATCTTATGGTATATTGATCGGGTACAATTCGTCTTGGTAAATTAAATACACTAGTATGTGCTGTATCAGAAACCGTTTGATTTGTTTTGGTATCTTTTATCACCATCGAGAAAATCAATTTTAAATATAGTCAGTCAAAAAATAATTACCCCATAAAAGTTTATCGTATTATATCTTATGGTATATTGATCGGGTACAATTCGTCTTGGTAAATTAAATACACTAGTATGTGCTGTATCAGAAACCGTTTGATTTGTTTTGGTATCTTTTATCACCATCGAGAAAATCCATTTTAAATATAGTCAGTCAAAAAATAATTACCCCATAAAAGTTTATCGTATTATATCTTATGGTATATTGATCGGGTACAATTCGTCTTGGTAAATTAAATACACTAGTATGTGCTGTATCAGAAACCGTTTGATTTGTTTTGGTATCTTTTATCACCATCGAGAAAATCAATTTTAAATATAGTCAGTCAAAAAATAATTACCCCATAAAAGTTTATCGTATTATATCTTATGGTATATTGATCGGGTACAATTCGTCTTGGTAAATTAAATACACTAGTATGTGCTGTATCAGAAACCGTTTGATTTGTTTTGGTATCTTTTATCACCATCGAGAAAATCCATTTTAAATATAGTCAGTCAAAAAATAATTACCCCATAAAAGTTTATCGTATTATATCTTATGGTATATTGATCGGGTACAATTCGTCTTGGTAAATTAAATACACTAGTATGTGCTGTATCAGAAACCGTTTGATTTGTTTTGGTATCTTTTATCACCATCGAGAAAATCCATTTTAAATATAGTCAGTCAAAAAATAATTACCCCATAAAAGTTTATCGTATTATATCTTATGGTATATTGATCGGGTACAATTCGTCTTGGTAAATTAAATACACTAGTATGTGCTGTATCAGAAACCGTTTGATTTGTTTTGGTATCTTTTATCACCATCGAGAAAATCATTTTAAATATAGTCAGTCAAAAAATAATTACCCCATAAAAGTTTATCGTATTATATCTTATGGTATATTGATCGGGTACAATTCGTCTTGGTAAATTAAATACACTAGTATGTGCTGTATCAGAAACCGTTTGATTTGTTTTGGTATCTTTTATCACCATCGAGAAAATCCATTTTAAATATAGTCAGTCAAAAAATAATTACCCCATAAAAGTTTATCGTATTATATCTTATGGTATATTGATCGGGTACAATTCGTCTTGGTAAATTAAATACACTAGTATGTGCTGTATCAGAAACCGTTTGTTTGGTATCTTTTATCACCATCGAGAAAATCTTTTAAATATAGTCAGTCAAAAAATAATTACCCCATAAAAGTTTATCGTATTATATCTTATGGTATATTGATCGGGTACAATTCGTCTTGGTAAATTAAATACACTAGTATGTGCTGTATCAGAAACCGTTTGATTTGTTTTGGTATCTTTTATCACCATCGAGAAAATCCATTTTAAATATAGTCAGTCAAAAAATAATTACCCCATAAAAGTTTATCGTATTATATCTTATGGTATATTGATCGGGTACAATTCGTCTTGGTAAATTAAATACACTAGTATGTGCTGTATCAGAAACCGTTTGATTTGTTTTGGTATCTTTTATCACCATCGAGAAAATCATTTTAAATATAGTCAGTCAAAAAATAATTACCCCATAAAAGTTTATCGTATTATATCTTATGGTATATTGATCGGGTACAATTCGTCTTGGTAAATTAAATACACTAGTATGTGCTGTATCAGAAACCGTTTGATTTGTTTTGGTATCTTTTATCACCATCGAGAAAATCAATTTTAAATATAGTCAGTCAAAAAATAATTACCCCATAAAAGTTTATCGTATTATATCTTATGGTATATTGATCGGGTACAATTCGTCTTGGTAAATTAAATACACTAGTATGTGCTGTATCAGAAACCGTTTGATTTGTTTTGGTATCTTTTATCACCATCGAGAAAATCCATTTTAAATATAGTCAGTCAAAAAATAATTACCCCATAAAAGTTTATCGTATTATATCTTATGGTATATTGATCGGGTACAATTCGTCTTGGTAAATTAAATACACTAGTATGTGCTGTATCAGAAACCGTTTGATTTGTTTTGGTATCTTTTATCACCATCGAGAAAATCAATTTTAAATATAGTCAGTCAAAAAATAATTACCCCATAAAAGTTTATCGTATTATATCTTATGGTATATTGATCGGGTACAATTCGTCTTGGTAAATTAAATACACTAGTATGTGCTGTATCAGAAACCGTTTGATTTGTTTTGGTATCTTTTATCACCATCGAGAAAATCTATTTTAAATATAGTCAGTCAAAAAATAATTACCCCATAAAAGTTTATCGTATTATATCTTATGGTATATTGATCGGGTACAATTCGTCTTGGTAAATTAAATACACTAGTATGTGCTGTATCAGAAACCGTTTGATTTGTTTTGGTATCTTTTATCACCATCGAGAAAATCCATTTTAAATATAGTCAGTCAAAAAATAATTACCCCATAAAAGTTTATCGTATTATATCTTATGGTATATTGATCGGGTACAATTCGTCTTGGTAAATTAAATACACTAGTATGTGCTGTATCAGAAACCGTTTGATTTGTTTTGGTATCTTTTATCACCATCGAGAAAATCAATTTTAAATATAGTCAGTCAAAAAATAATTACCCCATAAAAGTTTATCGTATTATATCTTATGGTATATTGATCGGGTACAATTCGTCTTGGTAAATTAAATACACTAGTATGTGCTGTATCAGAAACCGTTTGATTTGTTTTGGTATCTTTTATCACCATCGAGAAAATCCATTTTAAATATAGTCAGTCAAAAAATAATTACCCCATAAAAGTTTATCGTATTATATCTTATGGTATATTGATCGGGTACAATTCGTCTTGGTAAATTAAATACACTAGTATGTGCTGTATCAGAAACCGTTTGATTTGTTTTGGTATCTTTTATCACCATCGAGAAAATCAATTTTAAATATAGTCAGTCAAAAAATAATTACCCCATAAAAGTTTATCGTATTATATCTTATGGTATATTGATCGGGTACAATTCGTCTTGGTAAATTAAATACACTAGTATGTGCTGTATCAGAAACCGTTTGATTTGTTTTGGTATCTTTTATCACCATCGAGAAAATCAATTTTAAATATAGTCAGTCAAAAAATAATTACCCCATAAAAGTTTATCGTATTATATCTTATGGTATATTGATCGGGTACAATTCGTCTTGGTAAATTAAATACACTAGTATGTGCTGTATCAGAAACCGTTTGATTTGTTTTGGTATCTTTTATCACCATCGAGAAAATCAATTTTAAATATAGTCAGTCAAAAAATAATTACCCCATAAAAGTTTATCGTATTATATCTTATGGTATATTGATCGGGTACAATTCGTCTTGGTAAATTAAATACACTAGTATGTGCTGTATCAGAAACCGTTTGATTTGTTTTGGTATCTTTTATCACCATCGAGAAAATCAATTTTAAATATAGTCAGTCAAAAAATAATTACCCCATAAAAGTTTATCGTATTATATCTTATGGTATATTGATCGGGTACAATTCGTCTTGGTAAATTAAATACACTAGTATGTGCTGTATCAGAAACCGTTTGATTTGTTTTGGTATCTTTTATCACCATCGAGAAAATCCATTTTAAATATAGTCAGTCAAAAAATAATTACCCCATAAAAGTTTATCGTATTATATCTTATGGTATATTGATCGGGTACAATTCGTCTTGGTAAATTAAATACACTAGTATGTGCTGTATCAGAAACCGTTTGATTTGTTTTGGTATCTTTTATCACCATCGAGAAAATCAATTTTAAATATAGTCAGTCAAAAAATAATTACCCCATAAAAGTTTATCGTATTATATCTTATGGTATATTGATCGGGTACAATTCGTCTTGGTAAATTAAATACACTAGTATGTGCTGTATCAGAAACCGTTTGATTTGTTTTGGTATCTTTTATCACCATCGAGAAAATCATTTTAAATATAGTCAGTCAAAAAATAATTACCCCATAAAAGTTTATCGTATTATATCTTATGGTATATTGATCGGGTACAATTCGTCTTGGTAAATTAAATACACTAGTATGTGCTGTATCAGAAACCGTTTGATTTGTTTTGGTATCTTTTATCACCATCGAGAAAATCAATTTTAAATATAGTCAGTCAAAAAATAATTACCCCATAAAAGTTTATCGTATTATATCTTATGGTATATTGATCGGGTACAATTCGTCTTGGTAAATTAAATACACTAGTATGTGCTGTATCAGAAACCGTTTGATTTGTTTTGGTATCTTTTATCACCATCGAGAAAATCCATTTTAAATATAGTCAGTCAAAAAATAATTACCCCATAAAAGTTTATCGTATTATATCTTATGGTATATTGATCGGGTACAATTCGTCTTGGTAAATTAAATACACTAGTATGTGCTGTATCAGAAACCGTTTGATTTGTTTTGGTATCTTTTATCACCATCGAGAAAATCAATTTTAAATATAGTCAGTCAAAAAATAATTACCCCATAAAAGTTTATCGTATTATATCTTATGGTATATTGATCGGGTACAATTCGTCTTGGTAAATTAAATACACTAGTATGTGCTGTATCAGAAACCGTTTGATTTGTTTTGGTATCTTTTATCACCATCGAGAAAATCAATTTTAAATATAGTCAGTCAAAAAATAATTACCCCATAAAAGTTTATCGTATTATATCTTATGGTATATTGATCGGGTACAATTCGTCTTGGTAAATTAAATACACTAGTATGTGCTGTATCAGAAACCGTTTGATTTGTTTTGGTATCTTTTATCACCATCGAGAAAATCCATTTTAAATATAGTCAGTCAAAAAATAATTACCCCATAAAAGTTTATCGTATTATATCTTATGGTATATTGATCGGGTACAATTCGTCTTGGTAAATTAAATACACTAGTATGTGCTGTATCAGAAACCGTTTGATTTGTTTTGGTATCTTTTATCACCATCGAGAAAATCAATTTTAAATATAGTCAGTCAAAAAATAATTACCCCATAAAAGTTTATCGTATTATATCTTATGGTATATTGATCGGGTACAATTCGTCTTGGTAAATTAAATACACTAGTATGTGCTGTATCAGAAACCGTTTGATTTGTTTTGGTATCTTTTATCACCATCGAGAAAATCTTTTAAATATAGTCAGTCAAAAAATAATTACCCCATAAAAGTTTATCGTATTATATCTTATGGTATATTGATCGGGTACAATTCGTCTTGGTAAATTAAATACACTAGTATGTGCTGTATCAGAAACCGTTTGATTTGTTTTGGTATCTTTTATCACCATCGAGAAAATCCATTTTAAATATAGTCAGTCAAAAAATAATTACCCCATAAAAGTTTATCGTATTATATCTTATGGTATATTGATCGGGTACAATTCGTCTTGGTAAATTAAATACACTAGTATGTGCTGTATCAGAAACCGTTTGATTTGTTTTGGTATCTTTTATCACCATCGAGAAAATCATTTTAAATATAGTCAGTCAAAAAATAATTACCCCATAAAAGTTTATCGTATTATATCTTATGGTATATTGATCGGGTACAATTCGTCTTGGTAAATTAAATACACTAGTATGTGCTGTATCAGAAACCGTTTGATTTGTTTTGGTATCTTTTATCACCATCGAGAAAATCCATTTTAAATATAGTCAGTCAAAAAATAATTACCCCATAAAAGTTTATCGTATTATATCTTATGGTATATTGATCGGGTACAATTCGTCTTGGTAAATTAAATACACTAGTATGTGCTGTATCAGAAACCGTTTGATTTGTTTTGGTATCTTTTATCACCATCGAGAAAATCCATTTTAAATATAGTCAGTCAAAAAATAATTACCCCATAAAAGTTTATCGTATTATATCTTATGGTATATTGATCGGGTACAATTCGTCTTGGTAAATTAAATACACTAGTATGTGCTGTATCAGAAACCGTTTGATTTGTTTTGGTATCTTTTATCACCATCGAGAAAATCATTTTAAATATAGTCAGTCAAAAAATAATTACCCCATAAAAGTTTATCGTATTATATCTTATGGTATATTGATCGGGTACAATTCGTCTTGGTAAATTAAATACACTAGTATGTGCTGTATCAGAAACCGTTTGATTTGTTTTGGTATCTTTTATCACCATCGAGAAAATCCATTTTAAATATAGTCAGTCAAAAAATAATTACCCCATAAAAGTTTATCGTATTATATCTTATGGTATATTGATCGGGTACAATTCGTCTTGGTAAATTAAATACACTAGTATGTGCTGTATCAGAAACCGTTTGATTTGTTTTGGTATCTTTTATCACCATCGAGAAAATCCATTTTAAATATAGTCAGTCAAAAAATAATTACCCCATAAAAGTTTATCGTATTATATCTTATGGTATATTGATCGGGTACAATTCGTCTTGGTAAATTAAATACACTAGTATGTGCTGTATCAGAAACCGTTTGATTTGTTTTGGTATCTTTTATCACCATCGAGAAAATCCATTTTAAATATAGTCAGTCAAAAAATAATTACCCCATAAAAGTTTATCGTATTATATCTTATGGTATATTGATCGGGTACAATTCGTCTTGGTAAATTAAATACACTAGTATGTGCTGTATCAGAAACCGTTTGATTTGTTTTGGTATCTTTTATCACCATCGAGAAAATCAATTTTAAATATAGTCAGTCAAAAAATAATTACCCCATAAAAGTTTATCGTATTATATCTTATGGTATATTGATCGGGTACAATTCGTCTTGGTAAATTAAATACACTAGTATGTGCTGTATCAGAAACCGTTTGATTTGTTTTGGTATCTTTTATCACCATCGAGAAAATCCATTTTAAATATAGTCAGTCAAAAAATAATTACCCCATAAAAGTTTATCGTATTATATCTTATGGTATATTGATCGGGTACAATTCGTCTTGGTAAATTAAATACACTAGTATGTGCTGTATCAGAAACCGTTTGATTTGTTTTGGTATCTTTTATCACCATCGAGAAAATCAATTTTAAATATAGTCAGTCAAAAAATAATTACCCCATAAAAGTTTATCGTATTATATCTTATGGTATATTGATCGGGTACAATTCGTCTTGGTAAATTAAATACACTAGTATGTGCTGTATCAGAAACCGTTTGATTTGTTTTGGTATCTTTTATCACCATCGAGAAAATCTTTTAAATATAGTCAGTCAAAAAATAATTACCCCATAAAAGTTTATCGTATTATATCTTATGGTATATTGATCGGGTACAATTCGTCTTGGTAAATTAAATACACTAGTATGTGCTGTATCAGAAACCGTTTGATTTGTTTTGGTATCTTTTATCACCATCGAGAAAATCTTTTAAATATAGTCAGTCAAAAAATAATTACCCCATAAAAGTTTATCGTATTATATCTTATGGTATATTGATCGGGTACAATTCGTCTTGGTAAATTAAATACACTAGTATGTGCTGTATCAGAAACCGTTTGATTTGTTTTGGTATCTTTTATCACCATCGAGAAAATCAATTTTAAATATAGTCAGTCAAAAAATAATTACCCCATAAAAGTTTATCGTATTATATCTTATGGTATATTGATCGGGTACAATTCGTCTTGGTAAATTAAATACACTAGTATGTGCTGTATCAGAAACCGTTTGATTTGTTTTGGTATCTTTTATCACCATCGAGAAAATCCATTTTAAATATAGTCAGTCAAAAAATAATTACCCCATAAAAGTTTATCGTATTATATCTTATGGTATATTGATCGGGTACAATTCGTCTTGGTAAATTAAATACACTAGTATGTGCTGTATCAGAAACCGTTTGATTTGTTTTGGTATCTTTTATCACCATCGAGAAAATCCATTTTAAATATAGTCAGTCAAAAAATAATTACCCCATAAAAGTTTATCGTATTATATCTTATGGTATATTGATCGGGTACAATTCGTCTTGGTAAATTAAATACACTAGTATGTGCTGTATCAGAAACCGTTTGATTTGTTTTGGTATCTTTTATCACCATCGAGAAAATCATTTTAAATATAGTCAGTCAAAAAATAATTACCCCATAAAAGTTTATCGTATTATATCTTATGGTATATTGATCGGGTACAATTCGTCTTGGTAAATTAAATACACTAGTATGTGCTGTATCAGAAACCGTTTGATTTGTTTTGGTATCTTTTATCACCATCGAGAAAATCAATTTTTCAGTCAAAAAATAATTACCCCATAAAAGTTTATCGTATTATATCTTATGGTATATTGATCGGGTACAATTCGTCTTGGTAAATTAAATACACTAGTATGTGCTGTATCAGAAACCGTTTGATTTGTTTTGGTATCTTTTATCACCATCGAGAAAATCAATTTTAAATATAGTCAGTCAAAAAATAATTACCCCATAAAAGTTTATCGTATTATATCTTATGGTATATTGATCGGGTACAATTCGTCTTGGTAAATTAAATACACTAGTATGTGCTGTATCAGAAACCGTTTGATTTGTTTTGGTATCTTTTATCACCATCGAGAAAATCAATTTTAAATATAGTCAGTCAAAAAATAATTACCCCATAAAAGTTTATCGTATTATATCTTATGGTATATTGATCGGGTACAATTCGTCTTGGTAAATTAAATACACTAGTATGTGCTGTATCAGAAACCGTTTGATTTGTTTTGGTATCTTTTATCACCATCGAGAAAATCAATTTTAAATATAGTCAGTCAAAAAATAATTACCCCATAAAAGTTTATCGTATTATATCTTATGGTATATTGATCGGGTACAATTCGTCTTGGTAAATTAAATACACTAGTATGTGCTGTATCAGAAACCGTTTGATTTGTTTTGGTATCTTTTATCACCATCGAGAAAATCCATTTTAAATATAGTCAGTCAAAAAATAATTACCCCATAAAAGTTTATCGTATTATATCTTATGGTATATTGATCGGGTACAATTCGTCTTGGTAAATTAAATACACTAGTATGTGCTGTATCAGAAACCGTTTGATTTGTTTTGGTATCTTTTATCACCATCGAGAAAATCAATTTTAAATATAGTCAGTCAAAAAATAATTACCCCATAAAAGTTTATCGTATTATATCTTATGGTATATTGATCGGGTACAATTCGTCTTGGTAAATTAAATACACTAGTATGTGCTGTATCAGAAACCGTTTGATTTGTTTTGGTATCTTTTATCACCATCGAGAAAATCCATTTTAAATATAGTCAGTCAAAAAATAATTACCCCATAAAAGTTTATCGTATTATATCTTATGGTATATTGATCGGGTACAATTCGTCTTGGTAAATTAAATACACTAGTATGTGCTGTATCAGAAACCGTTTGATTTGTTTTGGTATCTTTTATCACCATCGAGAAAATCCATTTTAAATATAGTCAGTCAAAAAATAATTACCCCATAAAAGTTTATCGTATTATATCTTATGGTATATTGATCGGGTACAATTCGTCTTGGTAAATTAAATACACTAGTATGTGCTGTATCAGAAACCGTTTGATTTGTTTTGGTATCTTTTATCACCATCGAGAAAATCAATTTTAAATATAGTCAGTCAAAAAATAATTACCCCATAAAAGTTTATCGTATTATATCTTATGGTATATTGATCGGGTACAATTCGTCTTGGTAAATTAAATACACTAGTATGTGCTGTATCAGAAACCGTTTGATTTGTTTTGGTATCTTTTATCACCATCGAGAAAATCAATTTTAAATATAGTCAGTCAAAAAATAATTACCCCATAAAAGTTTATCGTATTATATCTTATGGTATATTGATCGGGTACAATTCGTCTTGGTAAATTAAATACACTAGTATGTGCTGTATCAGAAACCGTTTGATTTGTTTTGGTATCTTTTATCACCATCGAGAAAATCCATTTTAAATATAGTCAGTCAAAAAATAATTACCCCATAAAAGTTTATCGTATTATATCTTATGGTATATTGATCGGGTACAATTCGTCTTGGTAAATTAAATACACTAGTATGTGCTGTATCAGAAACCGTTTGATTTGTTTTGGTATCTTTTATCACCATCGAGAAAATCAATTTTAAATATAGTCAGTCAAAAAATAATTACCCCATAAAAGTTTATCGTATTATATCTTATGGTATATTGATCGGGTACAATTCGTCTTGGTAAATTAAATACACTAGTATGTGCTGTATCAGAAACCGTTTGATTTGTTTTGGTATCTTTTATCACCATCGAGAAAATCCATTTTAAATATAGTCAGTCAAAAAATAATTACCCCATAAAAGTTTATCGTATTATATCTTATGGTATATTGATCGGGTACAATTCGTCTTGGTAAATTAAATACACTAGTATGTGCTGTATCAGAAACCGTTTGATTTGTTTTGGTATCTTTTATCACCATCGAGAAAATCAATTTTAAATATAGTCAGTCAAAAAATAATTACCCCATAAAAGTTTATCGTATTATATCTTATGGTATATTGATCGGGTACAATTCGTCTTGGTAAATTAAATACACTAGTATGTGCTGTATCAGAAACCGTTTGATTTGTTTTGGTATCTTTTATCACCATCGAGAAAATCCATTTTAAATATAGTCAGTCAAAAAATAATTACCCCATAAAAGTTTATCGTATTATATCTTATGGTATATTGATCGGGTACAATTCGTCTTGGTAAATTAAATACACTAGTATGTGCTGTATCAGAAACCGTTTGATTTGTTTTGGTATCTTTTATCACCATCGAGAAAATCAATTTTAAATATAGTCAGTCAAAAAATAATTACCCCATAAAAGTTTATCGTATTATATCTTATGGTATATTGATCGGGTACAATTCGTCTTGGTAAATTAAATACACTAGTATGTGCTGTATCAGAAACCGTTTGATTTGTTTTGGTATCTTTTTTGACCTTCTAGTTATTAAATTATTTAGATAGTCAGTCAAAAAATAATTACCCCATAAAAGTTTATCGTATTATATCTTATGGTATATTGATCGGGTACAATTCGTCTTGGTAAATTAAATACACTAGTATGTGCTGTATCAGAAACCGTTTGATTTGTTTTGGTATCTTTTATCACCATCGAGAAAATCAATTTTAAATATAGTCAGTCAAAAAATAATTACCCCATAAAAGTTTATCGTATTATATCTTATGGTATATTGATCGGGTACAATTCGTCTTGGTAAATTAAATACACTAGTATGTGCTGTATCAGAAACCGTTTGATTTGTTTTGGTATCTTTTATCACCATCGAGAAAATCCATTTTAAATATAGTCAGTCAAAAAATAATTACCCCATAAAAGTTTATCGTATTATATCTTATGGTATATTGATCGGGTACAATTCGTCTTGGTAAATTAAATACACTAGTATGTGCTGTATCAGAAACCGTTTGATTTGTTTTGGTATCTTTTATCACCATCGAGAAAATCCATTTTAAATATAGTCAGTCAAAAAATAATTACCCCATAAAAGTTTATCGTATTATATCTTATGGTATATTGATCGGGTACAATTCGTCTTGGTAAATTAAATACACTAGTATGTGCTGTATCAGAAACCGTTTGATTTGTTTTGGTATCTTTTATCACCATCGAGAAAATCAATTTTAAATATAGTCAGTCAAAAAATAATTACCCCATAAAAGTTTATCGTATTATATCTTATGGTATATTGATCGGGTACAATTCGTCTTGGTAAATTAAATACACTAGTATGTGCTGTATCAGAAACCGTTTGATTTGTTTTGGTATCTTTTATCACCATCGAGAAAATCCATTTTAAATATAGTCAGTCAAAAAATAATTACCCCATAAAAGTTTATCGTATTATATCTTATGGTATATTGATCGGGTACAATTCGTCTTGGTAAATTAAATACACTAGTATGTGCTGTATCAGAAACCGTTTGATTTGTTTTGGTATCTTTTATCACCATCGAGAAAATCAATTTTAAATATAGTCAGTCAAAAAATAATTACCCCATAAAAGTTTATCGTATTATATCTTATGGTATATTGATCGGGTACAATTCGTCTTGGTAAATTAAATACACTAGTATGTGCTGTATCAGAAACCGTTTGATTTGTTTTGGTATCTTTTATCACCATCGAGAAAATCATTTTAAATATAGTCAGTCAAAAAATAATTACCCCATAAAAGTTTATCGTATTATATCTTATGGTATATTGATCGGGTACAATTCGTCTTGGTAAATTAAATACACTAGTATGTGCTGTATCAGAAACCGTTTGATTTGTTTTGGTATCTTTTATCACCATCGAGAAAATCAATTTTAAATATAGTCAGTCAAAAAATAATTACCCCATAAAAGTTTATCGTATTATATCTTATGGTATATTGATCGGGTACAATTCGTCTTGGTAAATTAAATACACTAGTATGTGCTGTATCAGAAACCGTTTGATTTGTTTTGGTATCTTTTATCACCATCGAGAAAATCAATTTTAAATATAGTCAGTCAAAAAATAATTACCCCATAAAAGTTTATCGTATTATATCTTATGGTATATTGATCGGGTACAATTCGTCTTGGTAAATTAAATACACTAGTATGTGCTGTATCAGAAACCGTTTGATTTGTTTTGGTATCTTTTATCACCATCGAGAAAATCCATTTTAAATATAGTCAGTCAAAAAATAATTACCCCATAAAAGTTTATCGTATTATATCTTATGGTATATTGATCGGGTACAATTCGTCTTGGTAAATTAAATACACTAGTATGTGCTGTATCAGAAACCGTTTGATTTGTTTTGGTATCTTTTATCACCATCGAGAAAATCCATTTTAAATATAGTCAGTCAAAAAATAATTACCCCATAAAAGTTTATCGTATTATATCTTATGGTATATTGATCGGGTACAATTCGTCTTGGTAAATTAAATACACTAGTATGTGCTGTATCAGAAACCGTTTGATTTGTTTTGGTATCTTTTATCACCATCGAGAAAATCAATTTTAAATATAGTCAGTCAAAAAATAATTACCCCATAAAAGTTTATCGTATTATATCTTATGGTATATTGATCGGGTACAATTCGTCTTGGTAAATTAAATACACTAGTATGTGCTGTATCAGAAACCGTTTGATTTGTTTTGGTATCTTTTATCACCATCGAGAAAATCAATTTTAAATATAGTCAGTCAAAAAATAATTACCCCATAAAAGTTTATCGTATTATATCTTATGGTATATTGATCGGGTACAATTCGTCTTGGTAAATTAAATACACTAGTATGTGCTGTATCAGAAACCGTTTGATTTGTTTTGGTATCTTTTATCACCATCGAGAAAATCCATTTTAAATATAGTCAGTCAAAAAATAATTACCCCATAAAAGTTTATCGTATTATATCTTATGGTATATTGATCGGGTACAATTCGTCTTGGTAAATTAAATACACTAGTATGTGCTGTATCAGAAACCGTTTGATTTGTTTTGGTATCTTTTATCACCATCGAGGAAAATCAATTTTAAATATAGTCAGGTCAAAAATATAATTACCCATAAAGTATATGTATTATATCTTATGGTTATATTTGGGATCGGGTACAATTCGTCTTGGTAAATTTAAATACACTAGTATGTGCTGTATCGGAAACCGTTTTGATTTGTTTTGGGTAGTCCTTTTGACAAATCACCATCAGAGAAAATCAATTCTGAAATATAGTGCAGTCAAAAAATATTCCACCCATAAAAGTTTGGTTGGAGTCGTTATTATATTCTTATGGTCAGTGATGGGTACATTTTCGTCTTGTGTAAATTAAATACACTAGTATGTGCTGTATCAGAAACCGTTTGATTTGTTTTGGTATCTTTTATCACCATCGAGAAAATCATTTTAAATATAGTCAGTCAAAAAATAATTACCCCATAAAAGTTTATCGTATTATATCTTATGGTATATTGATCGGGTACAATTCGTCTTGGTAAATTAAATACACTGTTATTTCTTTAAAATGAAACCGTTTGATTTGTTTTGGTATCTTTTATCACCATCGAGAAAATCAATTTTAAATATAGTCAGTCAAAAAATAATTACCCCATAAAAGTTTATCGTATTATATCTTATGGTAACTTGATCGGGTACACTTCGTCTTGGTGAATTAAATGCCCTCGTATGGGCTGTATCAGAAGCCGTTTGATTTGTTTTGGTACTTTTATCACCATCGAGAAAATCATTTTAAATATAGTCAGTCAAAAATAATTACCCCATAAAAGTTTATCGTATTATATCTTATGGTATATTGATCGGGTACAATTCGTCTTGGTAAATTAAATACACTAGTATGTGCTGTATCAGAAACCGTTTGATTTGTTTTGGTATCTTTTATCACCATCGAGAAAATCAATTTTAAATATAGTCAGTCAAAAAATAATTACCCCATAAAAGTTTATCGTATTATATCTTATGGTATATTGATCGGGTACAATTCGTCTTGGTAAATTAAATACACTAGTATGTGCTGTATCAGAAACCGTTTGATTTGTTTTGGTATCTTTTATCACCATCGAGAAAATCAATTTTAAAATATAGTCAGTCAAAAAATAATTACCCCATAAAAGTTTATCGTATTATATCTTATGGTATATTGATCGGGTACAATTCGTCTTGGTAAATTAAATACACTAGTATGTGCTGTATCAGAAACCGTTTGATTTGTTTTGGTATCTTTTATCACCATCGAGAAAATCCATTTTAAATATAGTCAGTCAAAAAATAATTACCCCATAAAAGTTTATCGTATTATATCTTATGGTATATTGATCGGGTACAATTCGTCTTGGTAAATTAAATACACTAGTATGTGCTGTATCAGAAACCGTTTGATTTGTTTTGGTATCTTTTATCACCATCGAGAAAATCATTTTAAATATAGTCAGTCAAAAAATAATTACCCCATAAAAGTTTATCGTATTATATCTTATGGTATATTGATCGGGTACAATTCGTCTTGGTAAATTAAATACACTAGTATGTGCTGTATCAGAAACCGTTTGATTTGTTTTGGTATCTTTTATCACCATCGAGAAAATCAATTTTAAATATAGTCAGTCAAAAATAATTACCCCATAAAAGTTTATCGTATTATATCTTATGGTATATTGATCGGGTACAATTCGTCTTGGTAAATTAAATACACTAGTATGTGCTGTATCAGAAACCGTTTGATTTGTTTTGGTATCTTTTATCACCATCGAGAAAATCAATTTTAAATATAGTCAGTCAAAAAATAATTACCCCATAAAAGTTTATCGTATTATATCTTATGGTATATTGATCGGGTACAATTCGTCTTGGTAAATTAAATACACTAGTATGTGCTGTATCAGAAACCGTTTGATTTGTTTTGGTATCTTTTATCACCATCGAGAAAATCAATTTTAAATATAGTCAGTCAAAAAATAATTACCCCATAAAAGTTTATCGTATTATATCTTATGGTATATTGATCGGGTACAATTCGTCTTGGTAAATTAAATACACTAGTATGTGCTGTATCAGAAACCGTTTGATTTGTTTTGGTATCTTTTATCACCATCGAGAAAATCCATTTTAAATATAGTCAGTCAAAAAATAATTACCCCATAAAAGTTTATCGTATTATATCTTATGGTATATTGATCGGGTACAATTCGTCTTGGTAAATTAAATACACTAGTATGTGCTGTATCAGAAACCGTTTGATTTGTTTTGGTATCTTTTATCACCATCGAGAAAATCAATTTTAAATATAGTCAGTCAAAAATAATTACCCCATAAAAGTTTATCGTATTATATCTTATGGTATATTGATCGGGTACAATTCGTCTTGGTAAATTAAATACACTAGTATGTGCTGTATCAGAAACCGTTTGATTTGTTTTGGTATCTTTTATCACCATCGAGAAAATCCATTTTAAATATAGTCAGTCAAAAAATAATTACCCCATAAAAGTTTATCGTATTATATCTTATGGTATATTGATCGGGTACAATTCGTCTTGGTAAATTAAATACACTAGTATGTGCTGTATCAGAAACCGTTTGATTTGTTTTGGTATCTTTTATCACCATCGAGAAAATCAATTTTAAATATAGTCAGTCAAAAAATAATTACCCCATAAAAGTTTATCGTATTATATCTTATGGTATATTGATCGGGTACAATTCGTCTTGGTAAATTAAATACACTAGTATGTGCTGTATCAGAAACCGTTTGATTTGTTTTGGTATCTTTTATCACCATCGAGAAAATCATTGTTATATATAGTCAGTCAAAAAATAATTACCCCATAAAAGTTTATCGTATTATATCTTATGGTATATTGATCGGGTACAATTCGTCTTGGTAAATTAAATACACTAGTATGTGCTGTATCAGAAACCGTTTGATTTGTTTTGGTATCTTTTATCACCATCGAGAAAATCCATTTTAAATATAGTCAGTCAAAAAATAATTACCCCATAAAAGTTTATCGTATTATATCTTATGGTATATTGATCGGGTACAATTCGTCTTGGTAAATTAAATACACTAGTATGTGCTGTATCAGAAACCGTTTGATTTGTTTTGGTATCTTTTATCACCATCGAGAAAATCAATTTTAAATATAGTCAGTCAAAAAATAATTACCCCATAAAAGTTTATCGTATTATATCTTATGGTATATTGATCGGGTACAATTCGTCTTGGTAAATTAAATACACTAGTATGTGCTGTATCAGAAACCGTTTGATTTGTTTTGGTATCTTTTATCACCATCGAGAAAATCCATTTTAAATATAGTCAGTCAAAAAATAATTACCCCATAAAAGTTTATCGTATTATATCTTATGGTATATTGATCGGGTACAATTCGTCTTGGTAAATTAAATACACTAGTATGTGCTGTATCAGAAACCGTTTGATTTGTTTTGGTATCTTTTATCACCATCGAGAAAATCAATTTTAAATATAGTCAGTCAAAAAATAATTACCCCATAAAAGTTTATCGTATTATATCTTATGGTATATTGATCGGGTACAATTCGTCTTGGTAAATTAAATACACTAGTATGTGCTGTATCAGAAACCGTTTGATTTGTTTTGGTATCTTTTATCACCATCGAGAAAATCCATTTTAAATATAGTCAGTCAAAAAATAATTACCCCATAAAAGTTTATCGTATTATATCTTATGGTATATTGATCGGGTACAATTCGTCTTGGTAAATTAAATACACTAGTATGTGCTGTATCAGAAACCGTTTGATTTGTTTTGGTATCTTTTATCACCATCGAGAAAATCAATTTTAAATATAGTCAGTCAAAAAATAATTACCCCATAAAAGTTTATCGTATTATATCTTATGGTATATTGATCGGGTACAATTCGTCTTGGTAAATTAAATACACTAGTATGTGCTGTATCAGAAACCGTTTGATTTGTTTTGGTATCTTTTATCACCATCGAGAAAATCCATTTTAAATATAGTCAGTCAAAAAATAATTACCCCATAAAAGTTTATCGTATTATATCTTATGGTATATTGATCGGGTACAATTCGTCTTGGTAAATTAAATACACTAGTATGTGCTGTATCAGAAACCGTTTGATTTGTTTTGGTATCTTTTATCACCATCGAGAAAATCCATTTTAAATATAGTCAGTCAAAAAATAATTACCCCATAAAAGTTTATCGTATTATATCTTATGGTATATTGATCGGGTACAATTCGTCTTGGTAAATTAAATACACTAGTATGTGCTGTATCAGAAACCGTTTGATTTGTTTTGGTATCTTTTATCACCATCGAGAAAATCCATTTTAAATATAGTCAGTCAAAAAATAATTACCCCATAAAAGTTTATCGTATTATATCTTATGGTATATTGATCGGGTACAATTCGTCTTGGTAAATTAAATACACTAGTATGTGCTGTATCAGAAACCGTTTGATTTGTTTTGGTATCTTTTATCACCATCGAGAAAATCAATTTTAAATATAGTCAGTCAAAAAATAATTACCCCATAAAAGTTTATCGTATTATATCTTATGGTATATTGATCGGGTACAATTCGTCTTGGTAAATTAAATACACTAGTATGTGCTGTATCAGAAACCGTTTGATTTGTTTTGGTATCTTTTATCACCATCGAGAAAATCCATTTTAAATATAGTCAGTCAAAAAATAATTACCCCATAAAAGTTTATCGTATTATATCTTATGGTATATTGATCGGGTACAATTCGTCTTGGTAAATTAAATACACTAGTATGTGCTGTATCAGAAACCGTTTGATTTGTTTTGGTATCTTTTATCACCATCGAGAAAATCAATTTTAAATATAGTCAGTCAAAAAATAATTACCCCATAAAAGTTTATCGTATTATATCTTATGGTATATTGATCGGGTACAATTCGTCTTGGTAAATTAAATACACTAGTATGTGCTGTATCAGAAACCGTTTGATTTGTTTGGTATCTTTTATCACCATCGAGAAAATCAATTTTAAATATAGTCAGTCAAAAATAATTACCCCATAAAAGTTTATCGTATTATATCTTATGGTATATTGATCGGGTACAATTCGTCTTGGTAAATTAAATACACTAGTATGTGCTGTATCAGAAACCGTTTGATTTGTTTTGGTATCTTTTATCACCATCGAGAAAATCAATTTTAAATATAGTCAGTCAAAATATAATTACCCAAAAGTTTATCGTATTATATCTTATGGTATATTGATCGGGTACAATTCGTCTTGGTAATTAAATACACTAGTATGTGCTGTATCAGAAACCGTTTGATTTGTTTTGGTATCTTTTATCACCATCGAGAAAATCATTTTAAATATAGTCAGTCAAAAAATAATTACCCCATAAAAGTTTATCGTATTATATCTTATGGTATATTGATCGGGTACAATTCGTCTTGGTAAATTAAATACACTAGTATGTGCTGTATCAGAAACCGTTTGATTTGTTTTGGTATCTTTTATCACCATCGAGAAAATCCATTTTAAATATAGTCAGTCAAAAAATAATTACCCCATAAAAGTTTATCGTATTATATCTTATGGTATATTGATCGGGTACAATTCGTCTTGGTAAATTAAATACACTAGTATGTGCTGTATCAGAAACCGTTTGATTTGTTTTGGTATCTTTTATAACCATCGAGAAAATCCATTTTAATATAGTCAGTCAAAAAATAATTACCCCATAAAAGTTATCGTATTATATCTTATGGTATATTGATCGGGTACAATTCGTCTTGGTAATTAAATACACTAGTATGTGCTGTATCAGAAACCGTTTGATTTGTTTTGGTATCTTTTATCACCATCGAGAAAATCCATTTTAAATATAGTCAGTCAAAAAATAATTACCCCATAAAAGTTTATCGTATTATATCTTATGGTATATTGATCGGGTACAATTCGTCTTGGTAATTAAATACACTAGTATGTGCTGTATCAGAAACCGTTTGATTTGTTTTGGTATCTTTTATCACCATCGAGAAAATCCATTTTAAATATAGTAATTCAAAAAATAATACACCCAGAAAAGTTTATCGTATTATATCTTATGGTATATTGATCGGGTTCAATTCGTCTTGGTTAATTAATTTATCTAGTATGTGCTGTATCAGAAACCGTTTGATTTGTTTTGGTATCTTTTATCACCATCGAGAAAATCCATTTTAAATATAGTTAGTCAAAAAATAATTACCCCATAAAGTTTATCGTATTATATCTTATGTATATTGATCGGGTACAATTCGTCTTGGTAAATTAAATACACTAGTATGTGCTGTATCAGAAACCGTTTGATTTGTTTGGTATCTTTTATCACCATCGAGAAAATCCATTTTAAATATAGTCAGTCAAAAAATAATTACACCATAAAAGTTTATCGTATTATATCTTATGGTATATTGATCGGGTACAATTCGTCTTGGTAAATTAAATACACTAGTATGTGCTGTATCAGAAACCGTTTGATTTGTTTTGGTATCTTTTATCACCATCGAGAAAATCAATTTTAAATATAGTCAGTCAAAAAATAATAAACCAAAAAAGAATTATCGTATTATATCTTATGGTATATTGATAGGGTACAATTCGTCTTGGTAAATTAAATACACTAGTATGTGCTGTATCAGAAACCGTTTGATTTGTTTTGGTATCTTTTATCACCATCGAGAAATCCATTTTAAATATAGTCAGTCAAAAAATAATTACCCCATAAAAGTTTATCGTATTATATCTTATGGTATATTGATCGGGTACAATTCGTCTTGGTAAATTAAATACACTAGTATGTGCTGTATCAGAAACCGTTTGATTTGTTTTGGTATCTTTTATCACCATCGAGAAAATCCATTTTAAATATAGTCAGTCCAAAAAATAATTACCCCATAAAAGTTTATCGTATTATATCTTATGGTATATTGATCGGGTACAATTCGTCTTGGTAAATTAAATACACTAGTATGTGCTGTATCAGAAACCGTTTGATTTGTTTTGGTATCTTTTATCACCATCGAGAAAATCATTTTAAATATAGTCAGTCAAAAAATAATTACCCCATAAAAGTTTATCGTATTATATCTTATGGTATATTGATCGGGTACAATTCGTCTTGGTAAATTAAATACACTAGTATGTGCTGTATCAGAAACCGTTTGTTTGTTTTGGTATCTTTTATCACCATCGAGAAAATCAATTTTAAATATAGTCAGTCAAAAAATAATTACCCCATAAAAGTTTATCGTATTATATCTTATGGTATATTGATCGGGTACAATTCGTCTTGGTAAATTAAATACACTAGTATGTGCTGTATCAGAAACCGTTTGATTTGTTTTGGTATCTTTTATCACCATCGAGAAAATCAATTTTAAATATAGTCAGTCAAAAAATAATTACCCCATAAAAGTTTATCGTATTATATCTTATGGTATATTGATCGGGTACAATTCGTCTTGGTAAATTAAATACACTAGTATGTGCTGTATCAGAAACCGTTTGATTTGTTTTGGTATCTTTTATCACCATCGAGAAAATCAATTTTAAATATAGTCAGTCAGTAAATAATTACCCCATAAAAGTTTATCGTATTATATCTTATGGTATATTGATCGGGTACAATTCGTCTTGGTAAATTAAATACACTAGTATGTGCTGTATCAGAAACCGTTTGATTTGTTTTGGTATCTTTTATCACCATCGAGAAAATCAATTTTAAATATAGTCAGTCAAAAAATAATTACCCCATAAAAGTTTATCGTATTATATCTTATGGTATATTGATCGGGTACAATTCGTCTTGGTAAATTAAATACACTAGTATGTGCTGTATCAGAAACCGTTTGATTTGTTTTGGTATCTTTTATCACCATCGAGAAAATCAATTTTAAATATAGTCAGTCAAAAAATAATTACCCCATAAAAGTTTATCGTATTATATCTTATGGTATATTGATCGGGTACAATTCGTCTTGGTAAATTAAATACACTAGTATGTGCTGTATCAGAAACCGTTTGATTTGTTTTGGTATCTTTTATCACCATCGAGAAAATCCATTTTAAATATAGTCAGTCAAAAAATAATTACCCCATAAAAGTTTATCGTATTATATCTTATGGTATATTGATCGGGTACAATTCGTCTTGGTAAATTAAATACACTAGTATGTGCTGTATCAGAAACCGTTTGATTTGTTTTGGTATCTTTTATCACCATCGAGAAAATCAATTTTAAATATAGTCAGTCAAAAAATAATTACCCCATAAAAGTTTATCGTATTATATCTTATGGTATATTGATCGGGTACAATTCGTCTTGGTAAATTAAATACACTAGTATGTGCTGTATCAGAAACCGTTTGATTTGTTTTGGTATCTTTTATCACCATCGAGAAAATCCATTTTAAATATAGTCAGTCAAAAAATAATTACCCCATAAAAGTTTATCGTATTATATCTTATGGTATATTGATCGGGTACAATTCGTCTTGGTAAATTAAATACACTAGTATGTGCTGTATCAGAAACCGTTTGATTTGTTTTGGTATCTTTTATCACCATCGAGAAAATCAATTTTAAATATAGTCAGTCAAAAAATAATTACCCCATAAAAGTTTATCGTATATATCTTATGGTATATTGATCGGGTACAATTCGTCTTGGTAAATTAAATACACTAGTATGTGCTGTATCAGAAACCGTTTGATTTGTTTTGGTATCTTTTATCACCATCGAGAAAATCCATTTTAAATATAGTCAGTCAAAAAATAATTACCCCATAAAAGTTTATCGTATTATATCTTATGGTATATTGATCGGGTACAATTCGTCTTGGTAAATTAAATACACTAGTATGTGCTGTATCAGAAACCGTTTGATTTGTTTTGGTATCTTTTATCACCATCGAGAAAATCCATTTTAAATATAGTCAGTCAAAAATAATTACCCCACAAAAGTTTATCGTATTATATCTTATGGTATATTGATCGGGTACAATTCGTCTTGGTAAATTAAATACACTAGTATGTGCTGTATCAGATACTGGTATCTTTTATCACCATCGAGAAAATCCATTTTAAATATAGTCAGTCAAAAAATAATTACCCCATAAAAGTTTATCTTATTATATCTTATGGTATATTGATCGGATACAATTCGTCTTGGTAAATTAAATACACTAGTATGTGCTGTATCAGAAACCGTTTGATTTGTTTTGGTATCTTTTATCACCATCGAGAAAATCCATTTTAAATATAGTCAGTCAAAAAATAATTACCCCATAAAAGTTTATCGTATTATATCTTATGGTATATTGATCGGGTACAATTCGTCTTGGTAAATTAAATACAATAGTATGTGCTGTATCAGAAACCGTTTGATTTGTTTTGGTATCTTTTATCACCATCGAGAAAATCCATTTTAAATATAGTCAGTCAAAAAATAATTACCCCATAAAAGTTTATCGTATTATATCTTATGGTATATTGATCGGGTACAATTCGTCTTGGTAAATTAAATACACTAGTATGTGCTGTATCAGAAACCGTTTGATTTGTTTTGGTATCTTTTATCACCATCGAGAAAATCCATTTTAAATATAGTCAGTCAAAAAATAATTACCCCATAAAAGTTTATCGTATTATATCTTATGGTATATTGATCGGGTACAATTCGTCTTGGTAAATTAAATACACTAGTATGTGCTGTATCAGAAACCGTTTGATTTGTTTTGGTATCTTTTATCACCATCGAGAAAATCAATTTTAAATATAGTCAGTCAAAAAATAATTACCCCATAAAAGTTTATCGTATTATATCTTATGGTATATTGATCGGGTACAATTCGTCTTGGTAAATTAAATACACTAGTATGTGCTGTATCAGAAACCGTTTGATTTGTTTTGGTATCTTTTATCACCATCGAGAAAATCCATTTTAAATATAGTCAGTCAAAAAATAATTACCCCATAAAAGTTTATCGTATTATATCTTATGGTATATTGATCGGGTACAATTCGTCTTGGTAAATTAAATACACTAGTATGTGCTGTATCAGAAACCGTTTGATTTGTTTTGGTATCTTTTATCACCATCGAGAAAATCCATTTTAAATATAGTCAGTCAAAAAATAATTACCCCATAAAAGTTTATCGTATTATATCTTATGGTATATTGATCGGGTACAATTCGTCTTGGTAAATTAAATACACTAGTATGTGCTGTATCAGAAACCGTTTGATTTGTTTTGGTATCTTTTATCACCATCGAGAAAATCAATTTTAAATATAGTCAGTCAAAAAATAATTACCCCATAAAAGTTTATCGTATTATATCTTATGGTATATTGATCGGGTACAATTCGTCTTGGTAAATTAAATACACTAGTATGTGCTGTATCAGAAACCGTTTGATTTGTTTTGGTATCTTTTATCACCATCGAGAAAATCCATTTTAAATATAGTCAGTCAAAAAATAATTACCCCATAAAAGTTTATCGTATTATATCTTATGGTATATTGATCGGGTACAATTCGTCTTGGTAAATTAAATACACTAGTATGTGCTGTATCAGAAACCGTTTGATTTGTTTTGGTATCTTTTATCACCATCGAGAAAATCCATTTTAAATATAGTCAGTCAAAAAATAATTACCCCACAAAAGTTTATCGTATTATATCTTATGGTATATTGATCGGGTACAATTCGTCTTGGTAAATTAAATACACTAGTATGTGCTGTATCAGATACTGGTATCTTTTATCACCATCGAGAAAATCCATTTTAAATATAGTCAGTCAAAAAATAATTACCCCATAAAAGTTTATCTTATTATATCTTATGGTATATTGATCGGATACAATTCGTCTTGGTAAATTAAATACACTAGTATGTGCTGTATCAGAAACCGTTTGATTTGTTTTGGTATCTTTTATCACCATCGAGAAAATCCATTTTAAATATAGTCAGTCAAAAAATAATTACCCCATAAAAGTTTATCGTATTATATCTTATGGTATATTGATCGGGTACAATTCGTCTTGGTAAATTAAATACACTAGTATGTGCTGTATCAGAAACCGTTTGATTTGTTTTGGTATCTTTTATCACCATCGAGAAAATCAATTTTAAATATAGTCAGTCAAAAAATAATTACCCCATAAAAGTTTATCGTATTATATCTTATGGTATATTGATCGGGTACAATTCGTCTTGGTAAATTAAATACACTAGTATGTGCTGTATCAGAAACCGTTTGATTTGTTTTGGTATCTTTTATCACCATCGAGAAAATCCATTTTAAATATAGTCAGTCAAAAAATAATTACCCCACAAAAGTTTATCGTATTATATCTTATGGTATATTGATCGGGTACAATTCGTCTTGGTAAATTAAATACACTAGTATGTGCTGTATCAGATACTGGTATCTTTTATCACCATCGAGAAAATCCATTTTAAATATAGTCAGTCAAAAAATAATTACCCCATAAAAGTTTATCTTATTATATCTTATGGTATATTGATCGGATACAATTCGTCTTGGTAAATTAAATACACTAGTATGTGCTGTATCAGAAACCGTTTGATTTGTTTTGGTATCTTTTATCACCATCGAGAAAATCCATTTTAAATATAGTCAGTCAAAAAATAATTACCCCATAAAAGTTTATCGTATTATATCTTATGGTATATTGATCGGGTACAATTCGTCTTGGTAAATTAAATACAATAGTATGTGCTGTATCAGAAACCGTTTGATTTGTTTTGGTATCTTTTATCACCATCGAGAAAATCCATTTTAAATATAGTCAGTCAAAAAATAATTACCCCATAAAAGTTTATCGTATTATATCTTATGGTATATTGATCGGGTACAATTCGTCTTGGTAAATTAAATACACTAGTATGTGCTGTATCAGAAACCGTTTGATTTGTTTTGGTATCTTTTATCACCATCGAGAAAATCCATTTTAAATATAGTCAGTCAAAAAATAATTACCCCATAAAAGTTTATCGTATTATATCTTATGGTATATTGATCGGATACAATTCGTCTTGGTAAATTAAATACACTAGTATGTGCTGTATCAGAAACCGTTTGATTTGTTTTGGTATCTTTTATCACCATCGAGAAAATCCATTTTAAATATAGTCAGTCAAAAAATAATTACCCCATAAAAGTTTATCGTATTATATCTTATGGTATATTGATCGGGTACAATTCGTCTTGGTAAATTAAATACACTAGTATGTGCTGTATCAGAAACCGTTTGATTTGTTTTGGTATCTTTTATCACCATCGAGAAAATCAATTTTAAATATAGTCAGTCAAAAAATAATTACCCCATAAAAGTTCATCGTATTATATCTTATGGTATATTGATCGGGTACAATTCGTCTTGGTAAATTAAATACACTAGTATGTGCTGTATCAGAAACCGTTTGATTTGTTTTGGTATCTTTTATCACCATCGAGAAAATCCATTTTAAATATAGTCAGTCAAAAAATAATTACCCCATAAAAGTTTATCGTATTATATCTTATGGTATATTGATCGGGTACAATTCGTCTTGGTAAATTAAATACACTAGTATGTGCTGTATCAGAAACCGTTTGATTTGTTTTGGTATCTTTTATCACCATCGAGAAAATCAATTTTAAATATAGTCAGTCAAAAAATAATTACCCCATAAAAGTTTATCGTATTATATCTTATGGTATATTGATCGGGTACAATTCGTCTTGGTAAATTAAATACACTAGTATGTGCTGTATCAGAAACCGTTTGATTTGTTTTGGTATCTTTTATCACCATCGAGAAAATCCATTTTAAATATAATCAGTCAAAAAATAATTACCCCATAAAAGTTTATCGTATTATATCTTATGGTATATTGATCGGATACAATTCGTCTTGGTAAATTAAATACACTAGTATGTGCTGTATCAGAAACCGTTTGATTTGTTTTGGTATCTTTTATCACCATCGAGAAAATCAATTTTAAATATAGTCAGTCAAAAAATAATTACCCCATAAAAGTTTATCGTATTATATCTTATGGTATTGAAAAGACCAAATTCAGAGCTAATTCAAAAACAAAAATAATTCTTCCTTTCAAAATCTTCTCAAATTAAATTTTCTTCTTCTTTTAAATAAGGATTTTTTAAACTTAATACTAGGGTTTATAACAAAGATATAATTTTTAATTTTTTATCCAATTTTATTAAAAATGAGGTGGACATAATAGAAAAGAAACTACTTTTATAAAGGGGAAAAATTAGGGCGGGAAAGAGGAAAACCAAACAATCCGGCTGGATTTTAATTGTAGATAAATATTTTTAATTGTGGATAAAGCAAAAGGAGAAGTTATAATCGGGGTAACTGGCAGAAAGGCGAAATTTTTGCCAAAACGTTAATTTAAGTTGACCAACTGTTGAATCTTTAGATTGTTTTTAAATAAAACCTTTTCTTCCACGAGAGAATAACAAAACAATTAATTCTCTTTAATGGCTTTGTTATTCAATAAAAGTACATTTATTTGGACTTCGTACTTTTTTGTATTTTAATGGATTTTTATTAATTAATATATATTTTTATATATTTAATATTTTCATCATTAATTAAATTTCCAAATCCTTTTCCTGTTTATAATACTCACTTTAATTATTTTAATTCCAAAATTCTCAAAATTTTTAGTTATTTACCATTCCATTTAATTTTAAATTTTCTATTTTTTACTCTTTATTTTTAATCAATATTAATATTTAAATTAATATTTTTCAAAATTTATCATTAATTAAATTAACAAATCCATTTCCTTCAATTACTCTTTAATAATTTTTAAATAGGGAATCCCTTCAGTATATTGATCGGGTACAATTCGTCTTGGTAAATTAAATACACTAGTATGTGCTGTATCAGAAACCGTTTGATTTGTTTTGGTATCTTTTATCACCATCGAGAAAATCAATTTTAAATATAGTCAGTCAAAAAATAATTACCCCATAAAAGTTTATCGTATTATATCTTATGGTATATTGATCGGGTACAATTCGTCTTGGTAAATTAAATACACTAGTATGTCTGTATCAGAAACCGTTTGATTTGTTTTGGTATCTTTTATCACCATCGAGAAAATCCATTTTAAATATAGTCAGTCAAAAAATAATTACCCCACAAAAGTTTATCGTATTATATCTTATGGTATATTGATCGGGTACAATTCGTCTTGGTAAATTAAATACACTAGTATGTGCTGTATCAGAAACCGTTTGATTTGTTTTGGTATCTTTTATCACCATCGAGAAAATCAATTTTAAATATAGTCAGTCAAAAAATAATTACCCCATAAAAGTTTATCGTATTATATCTTATGGTATATTGATCGGGTACAATTCGTCTTGGTAAATTAAATACACTAGTATGTGCTGTATCAGAAACCGTTTGATTTGTTTTGGTATCTTTTATCACCATCGAGAAAATCCATTTTAAATATAGTCAGTCAAAAAATAATTACCCCACAAAAGTTTATCGTATTATATCTTATGGTATATTGATCGGGTACAATTCGTCTTGGTAAATTAAATACACTAGTATGTGCTGTATCAGATACTGGTATCTTTTATCACCATCGAGAAAATCCATTTTAAATATAGTCAGTCAAAAATAATTACCCCATAAAAGTTTATCTTATTATATCTTATGGTATATTGATCGGATACAATTCGTCTTGGTAAATTAAATACACTAGTATGTGCTGTATCAGAAACCGTTTGATTTGTTTTGGTATCTTTTATCACCATCGAGAAAATCCATTTTAAATATAGTCAGTCAAAAAATAATTACCCCATAAAAGTTTATCGTATTATATCTTATGGTATATTGATCGGGTACAATTCGTCTTGGTAAATTAAATACAATAGTATGTGCTGTATCAGAAACCGTTTGATTTGTTTTGGTATCTTTTATCACCATCGAGAAAATCAATTTTAAATATAGTCAGTCAAAAAATAATTACCCCATAAAAGTTTATCGTATTATATCTTATGGTATATTGATCGGGTACAATTCGTCTTGGTAAATTAAATACACTAGTATGTGCTGTATCAGAAACCGTTTGATTTCTTTTGGTATCTTTTATCACCATCGAGAAAATCCATTTTAAATATAGTCAGTCAAAAAATAATTACCCCACAAAAGTTTATCGTATTATATCTTATGGTATATTGATCGGGTACAATTCGTCTTGGTAAATTAAATACACTAGTATGTGCTGTATCAGATACTGGTATCTTTTATCACCATCGAGAAAATCCATTTTAAATATAGTCAGTCAAAAAATAATTACCCCATAAAAGTTTATCTTATTATATCTTATGGTATATTGATCGGATACAATTCGTCTTGGTAAATTAAATACACTAGTATGTGCTGTATCAGAAACCGTTTGATTTGTTTTGGTATCTTTTATCACCATCGAGAAAATCCATTTTAAATATAGTCAGTCAAAAAATAATTACCCCATAAAAGTTTATCGTATTATATCTTATGGTATATTGATCGGGTACAATTCGTCTTGGTAAATTAAATACAATAGTATGTGCTGTATCAGAAACCGTTTGATTTGTTTTGGTATCTTTTATCACCATCGAGAAAATCAATTTTAAATATAGTCAGTCAAAAAATAATTACCCCATAAAAGTTTATCGTATTATATCTTATGGTATATTGATCGGGTACAATTCGTCTTGGTAAATTAAATACACTAGTATGTGCTGTATCAGAAACCGTTTGATTTGTTTTGGTATCTTTTATCACCATCGAGAAAATCCATTTTAAATATAATCAGTCAAAAAATAATTACCCCATAAAAGTTTATCGTATTATATCTTATGGTATATTGATCGGGTACAATTCGTCTTGGTAAATTAAATACACTAGTATGTGCTGTATCAGATACTGGTATCTTTTATCACCATCGAGAAAATCCATTTTAAATATAGTTGTCGCAGAATGACAAAGTATTCTGCTTTTTGTATTTTGTGGTCAAAATACAATTTTTTGTTTAAATTACTGATAAGCCCTATTTCTTCACTTTATTACTTTTTGTGGGCCAATTCCTTATCTTTTTGGCCCAATTCACATTTTTAACCCCCAATTTCTCCCTTTCACGTGTTTTTTAGTCCGCATTCCAATTTGTTTACTACTTAATTTTTAATGTGTCTCAAGGTCCACTTTTTGGCCCAACCTAATATTTCAACAAACAAATTGCCAAAAAGTGGCCCTACCCATAAATTTATAGCTAATTTGTGTTTTAATGTTCTAATCATTTAAAATGTTCCTCCAATTTTGGCCCTATTTAAAGCCCCTCACTAATTATGATTTTGTTAGTTCTGATTGTGTATTCATTTGAGTTGCCCTTTGCCCAATTATCCACACAAATTGTTAAAATAATAAAAAGTAGATAAATAAATATTAAAATAAATTCTTTATTCTTTAATTCTATCTGACACCCTTATTAATTGAAAATCCACTAGAAGCCGCTGCGATCGATCCGCCACATCTGGGGGCTCAGCCGGTGAGATTTCAATAAATCTTTTTTAATAAATTAATAAATTAATAAATTAATTATACAACAACAAATTCTTCTTTATTTGTTGATTAAAAAATTTTAAATTTATCTACTACTACAACAACAACAAATTCTTTATTATTTGTTGGTTAAAAGAAGTTTGGAGGCTCGTACCAAAATTCGTATTTGATTGGAAATCAACAGCAACACATATTGCAATTGCTGGTTGTGAAAAAGGTGGAAAATAAAATAAAAATATTAAAATTTATTTTCGAAAAAAAAGGGGGATCTAAATTAAAATTAAAATTTATTTTTTAATAAATTAATTATACTCCAAAGAATATATCTTTGTATATATTTTTGGTAGTAAAATAAATTGAATACTCAAATATAGTATTTTCATATACTATTTTGGTATTTTGAATTCCGGATTAGTGGGATAAAAACCTAAGACCCAATTAATTCTCAATATAACAAAGACTTGGTCTTCGTGCCTTGTTTTGTTATTGTTTGACAGTTCGGGTAATAGAAATTCACTCTTCCGAAGTACGAGTACTAGAAAAGTCGCAAGTTCCAAATTTGAATATTGCTGCAATCTTTATTGAAATTCAACATGTCAGCACCGATAAAAGCAACAATCGTCTCCGCTTTGAGAGCTCTTTCGAGACTCAGAACTCCAAAAGATTTACAAGAAGAAATATTAGAAGAAGATAATTTGGAGACACAATTTCTCAAGATGCAAGCGCTGACAGAAAAAATAGAGACAGAAGTCACGACAGGAGACACATATTTAAACGACATACGTACAGCATGGCACAATATGTCGACCTTTTGCGCAAGTTGTCAGGCGACGAAAGGAAGCAAGCAAATGAAGACTTCGAAAAATTTCAGGTGGAGCAAAAATTAGATAGAGCAATGGAAACAATAGAATTAATGTTGAGAAATCTGCGAGATCATCAATCAAGTACTGCAATAAAGACAAAGCTACTCGAGTCAAGAGTAGAAAAAGAAAAAAGAAGTGAAGAAGTAATACACGCGCAATTACTTCAAGCGTCTGCGCCAAGAGAATCAAGTAGCACTGGAGCTACACGACAAGCAATTTCGTCTATATATCAGTTGCCCACCCTTCAGATTAAAAGATTTAATGGAGAAAGAAAAGACTGGTTAGAATTCTACGAGAGCTTCCGATGCGCAGTGGACTCGAGTGCAGGGTCCGACATCGAGAAACTCACTTTGCTTCGCAATCTTGTGGACGGGAACCGCGTGAATTGATAGCCGGGTTCCGCCTCGAGGCAAAGAATTACAAGGAAGCATTGCAGCTTCTAAAGGATCAATATGGAGATAAGGATGCTCACATCAGAAATCTCCACTCAAGATTGGCAAATTTGAAAATTTGCTCAACATTGACCGACGTCAAGAAATTTTCGCTTGACCTCGAAAGATTAGCCAGAGAGTTAAAGAATATGGGCGAGGATATAGAAGGACCAGCAGTACATTTAATGTTAGAGAAGAAGTTAAGCAAACCGTTTTTACGGGTGATTTTATCAAAGAAGGCAGAAGACCCATCAAATTGGTCAACGAATAAATTTCGCAGCGCATTACTCGAAGCACTTCAGAAAGAAGTAGCAATTCAAGAGGTCATGACAGAATATGACCAAGAACACAATAGACGGCAAGCAAGGCCGAATCAACAAAATCATCAGAAGTCTCCACAGCAGCACAGGCAACATGAATACACGTATGCAGCAATCGCACAAGGGCAAAGACTAGCAACTCAGAGAAATCAGAATCAGTCGAATATGCAAGCAACTCAGAGAGAAAATAATCAAAGAGGTTTCAACACTACAAGACGACAAGTCAATAGTCGAGATTTGCTTCCAGACTGCACGTTTTGCGGATTGACGCACTGGAACGACAAATGCAACAAATATGACAATCCTCGAGCAAGGCTACAGATAGCCAAAGAGAAGAATCTCTGCACACGCTGTTTAAGAAGAAATCATTCAAGTGCAGAATGCAAAACCCCAGCAAAGTGCTATCATTGTGGAAGATTGCACCCAACAGCGCTATGTTTTCAACGAAACCCAAATCGAATAATTGCCCGTAGGCAAGGAAATGTGGTCCGGTCGCAGCAACAAAGAGAAAGACCAAGCGCTACAAATTGTCAGATAGTTCAAACAAATGCGATAGAAAATAAAGAAGCAAGAGCACTGCTCATGACAATAGAGGCACCGATTTATAATCCGCAGAAGCCACACATCAAGCAGAAGGCTTTGATTTTTATCGACCCTGGAAGTCAACGGTCATTTATATCAGCGAAGCTGGCTGATTCACTCAACTTGCCAGTGATAGTGGCAAACGAGACCTGCAGATTAACAAGCTTTGGTGAAAGAAGAGCCAAAGAATACAAGAGCGATTTAGTGAGAGCAAATCTACAAACCAAGGGAGGAGGGAAATTAAGCATCGTTTTGAACAAACTGAAGTTTCTCGTCAATCCTCTCCCACTGTATGATTTGAAAGAGCTTACTGGTGAAGAGCTCAATCAAGTACGACTCACTACAAATGTCGAGCATCGACAACCTGATCTACTAATAGGCATGGATCTGTTCCATGAACTTAAAGTAGAAAAGAAGACAACTCTACCGAGCGGATTTACGATCAGTGAATCACGACTTGGTAAACTTTTAAGCGGTGCAGGTCAAATAGAAAATGCAATAGGCGCACATACAATATTCGCCGCATCAATTCAAGTCAATGCAGCATTTGAATGCGATGACAATTCAGACGACGAGACGTCTGAATCAAAAGGAAAAAATTGGCCAAAAGAGAATTCACCAGGCAATAATTCAGCAAAAGGAAAAAAGAAGAGGCCAAAAAATAAATCATCAAAGAAGAAAAAGTCAAGAGACAAAATGGTAAATCACAGTTTGCCAAGCAGCAATTGGCCAGAAGAAGGTCAACAGAAAAGAAGTCAAAAAGGAATGACACACCTCTGGACAAAGATTCCGAGGAAGAGAAAATCAATTCAACAAAGGTTGAAGCATATCAAGGCAATCAAAATGCCAAAGAGAAAATACAAGAGAAGTCAAGAAAGACTGAACCTCCTCTAGGCAATCAATACGCCAATGAGGAAGAAACGAAAAAGAAGTCAAAGAGGACCGAAGCATCTCGTAACAAAAATAAAGAAGTCGAGAAAGAAAGGCAAAAGAAGCCAACAGAAATTAAGGCACCTCTAGGCGAGGAAGAAATAGAAAAACTTCACAAGAGTTGAAGCACCTCCGAGCAACAAAGCCGAGGAAGATAAAAGTGGAAATTCAACAGAAGTTGAACCACCTCAAGGCAATAAAGATGCCGAACAAGAAGATAAACAAATCATCCAACAAAAAATAATATCCTCCGGTTAACGATCACAAACTGCCGAGGATGAAGATAAAGAAATTATTCGGCGATGATTGAAAACCTCCGGTCAAGTCTCACAAGAATGCCGGTGGAGATAAAATGAAAGATTCGATAAAGGATACACTCTCGTCGACAATCCAACGGATGAAATTTCACCAAACAACAATCCAACGGAAGATAATACACCTCTGGGCAACAATCGCAAAGAGGCCGAGGATGAAAATAAAAGAAAAACTTCAACAATGATTGAAGAACCTCCGGACATATCTCACCACAATGCGGAGGGAGATAATAATAAACTAGAAAATTCACCAGAAGACAAAAAACCAAGCGACAATTGGTCTAATAAAAATTTACAACGCGCCAATTCAACAAAAAACAAGTGGTTCAAAAACAAAGACAAAAAGACGGCTCACGAAGCGACAATTTGCCAGAATACAAGTCAGCAAAAGACATTTGCCAAAAGGCAATTCATCAAAAAACAAAGGGCCAAAGCATAAATTACCAAAGGACAAGTCGCTGGAAGACAAATCAACAATCAAAGATTGTCAAACAACAAAAAGACAAAATATAAGTCGCCCAAACACAATTCGAATTTAGCAAGCCACAGGAAGGCAAAAAATGGCACCTCACCTCAAGCCAGCTATTATTATAAGCTAAGGAGGAAAAACTGGAAATTATCGGAAAGGAATAAATGGCCTCAAGGAAAATATTACTACATACTCATCATGGCACTTCTGAGCATCATTCTGTTCACAGTCGTAACAGCAATCAACAATCCATTCATGATAGAATACAAAAGAGAGCCGATCAAAACGCCATGCCAGAATCAGAGGTCCGCACACTACAATAACCAAACAGGGGCGCAGAATCAACGTAGCACTCTCACCAGAGAAAAAGGCACATTTAACAGAGCTACACAAAAGATTAGGAGCTGCCAAAACAACTATAATTACAACAACTACCCGCCCAGATTTAATGTCAAAAGGGGTAAGGGAAAATGGGGATTATTCGCAAATCCCCACAAAATTAAAAAATCCAGAAGCGCAACAATCGAATCAAATTCCGCCATGGAAAAGACAACCGCCAGAACACAGAGTCCTCAAAAGGCACACAACGGATCAAAAACAAATACAACATACGGCACCTACTCCTAGATTTCAAATATCTAAAACAATAACGCCATACAGTCGCAAGTGACTCAGACATCAATCAATATGCGCCTTCCAGTCACAAATCAAAACAACATACGCCCTAAGGCTACTACATCAAATAATATGAGGCCGCCAGATATAAAACAGAAACAAGAGCAAAATCTCCCAAGAAAGGAAAACGGCGCCACACGCCAGCAACCTCTATCACAAAGGCTCCAGAGACAACAGAAAACGATTTCTCACAATGGCTGATGAACTTAAAACACGAATCGATAAGGTCCACCAATTTGGACAAATCAAGCAAGCTAAACCTGCGCTTGGTGCGCTCATAAGTCCAGTTCTCTTTGGACATTTCCTGAAAAAACAACATCGCCATATTGCAGTAATCTATCATCACAACTCAATGGAAGCCGACTCGCTTATCGCTGTACTCGCACGTAATCAAGCGCGGAGAAATGGTTGCGCACAGATGTTCAATCAAAACTGTCCATGAATCGTACTACACGAATTTATTGGGTGACCGATTCGTCACTGTAGACAGATACATGGCACCAGTATCAAAAAAGGACTGCTTGAACATGACACAACGACATATGTGTCCACCTACAAATAAACCATGGGAAAATTAGATTCGAGTTCTTGGTCAACAAATGAAGTTTTAACTGTGGACTCCCAGGACGCTCTCTTCTCCAGTCTTTTTGGAGGCAAGAAGGAAAACTCAGCGACGAACTGTCTCGTCCAACTACTTCGGCGGCGTTTTTTACAGCCGCAAACTCTACAACTCATGTCACCATTCACAATCTGGATCACTGTAATTCGGAGAAGAATTTTGTGCCTTGACAGACAACACTCAATCGTATGGGACGCTAGATGCCCGCAACATCTCTGCCAGAAATGCCAGCATCAATTTGCTGAACAATAGAAGGACCTATTTCGGATAGAGCAGTCACGGATCATCTTTGTATCCAAGTCACGTGAACAAGCACTCACGTTCACTTAACTGCACCAACAGAGAAATCTTGCGATGGCACACCTTTAACAATAGCCGAACAAGGCTTTGGAATAAGACTTCCGAATTTAATAAAATGAAGTTACAGCGACCACGAAGAAATGTGGACGAGCAACAAATCGCAAGCGAAATGACAGCAGCCGAAATGGCAATGAATCAAATGATGGAAAAATATTCGCAGACAAATGTAAAGAGTTCGAACGAAATGCGAACCCAACAATTCAGGCCCGACACCTCTTCAACAAAGACAACATAGTAGCAAAATGGCTCGGCGAAAATACAATGCAAGTTTTCACTGCACAACAATCTGATGGATATAATAAAGCCTCGACCATCAGCAGCATGTTTTTAATACATACCAGTAGAAGTACACGTTTTTTGAATGGATTCTACAAGCATACCTTGATCCAGAGCTTCGCGTATTAACGGCAACGTCGCCACCAGCAGATTGCAAACCCGCAAGTCGAATCATGTACTTCGAGTACTCAAAAGGAAACTGGTCACGCATCGACACAAGCAATGCAAAAATTGAATGGATCAATAGCAGTATAATTCAACAGTACCACAGTAAACTTGACGCAGTTCAGAGATTACGATTTCCATCCACTAGTATATTCATGAGTGGATGTTACATCAAGAAGAGGACCAGATGCCATTTCTTCTCCACAGTTGATGAGCTTCAACAGTTAGAAGAATGAAAAGCAATCAAAAAACCGATGAACACTACAGGGCAGTATTTCTCGGAGCTATACCCGAGTACTTCCCGGTTTAGCTAAAAGATGGCTTACGGAAATCTGTGGATGCATTTGTACAACATTGGATAATACTCTCTTGCTTGTATTCAACATTTTGTTTTTGAGGGACTTCTTATTCCCAGTAATGGCCACATATTTTAATCATGCCGACACTCAGAAGCATAGGACTACTGACAGGACCAAACAGAAGACGGTCCAAGAAGCGCAAGTCAACGACGACAGAAGACGTCGAACTTAGCGAAATAAAGGAGACACACACTCGACAGCCGGAAAGAAGATTAATGGAGAGTCAATGAAGAGAGGAACAATCAAGAGTGAGATTTTCAAGGGCCAGCTCACTTCGTTCGTCGCTCAACACAGAGGCAGATAATCCTTTCGGGAACCCGTTAAATAGACTCCGTCGAGGTCTAATCAATAAGAAGACAAGCGGCCAAGTAACAGCACTCCTTTTCATGACTGTACTTTGTCTAAATACATTCACCTCAGCCTCAGAGACGTTCGGTCAACAAAAACATTTAGCAATCACTACACAAAAACTCGAGCAGCATTACTATGAAATTTTGCCGGAATACAAAAGAGACTGTTTCGAAATATCGATTTTTTCAATCCTAATAGGAACGATATACGACCGAACTGTCCAAAAATAACAATGGAAAAATAAAAGAAACCTCAAAATAAATCCCTAAAAATTCTAGAGATGAATCCACAGAACCCATCCCGCTTTTTCACAACGGAACTATCAATATGGGTGCGGAATGCACAGGAACATGCCCCTGATTCAGAACGCCTTGGGGAACAAATCAATCACAAGCATCCAAGGAATGAATTAATAAAATAATGAATGGGAAGAATAAGGAAGCGAGAGGAGGAAATTGCTCAGAAATAAGGAGGAAATAGAAACAATACAAAGCGAGGCATTCAAAATTGATTGGTGCACAAGGAATACTCTCAAGACGTTAGAAGAGCCCAGACTGACGGACGGATGGTAAAGAAGAAAGACGAATTACAGCAAGAGAAGAAAATAAATACGAGGAGAGGAGAAGAAGAAGAAGAAATATAATTTTAATTTTAGGGGGGAGTGTCGCAGAATACAAAGTATTCTGCTTTTTGTATATTTGGGTCAAATACAATTTTTTGTTTAATTACTGATAAGCTCCTATTTCTTCACTTTATTCCTTTTTGTGGGCCAATTCCTTATCTTTTGGCCCAATTCACATTTTTAACCCCCAATTTCTCCCTTTCACCTTGTGTTATTTAGAGGTAGTCCGCATACTCACAATTTGTTTTACTACTTAATTTTTAATGTTTCTCAAGGTCCACTGATTTGGGCCCAACCTAAATATTATCAACAAACAAATTGCCAAAAAGTGCAGCCCTACCCATAAAATTTAATAGCTTAATTTTGTGTTTTAAAATGTTCTAATCACTTTAAAAAAAATGTTCCCTCCAATTGTTTGGCCCTATTTAAAGCCCCTCACTAATTATGACTTTTGTTAGTTCTGATTGTGGTATTCATTTGAGTTTGCCCTTATGCCCAATTATCCACACAAATGTGGTTAAAATAAAAAAAAGTAGATAAAAATAAATATTAAAAAATAAATTCTTTATTCTTTAATTCTATCTGACACCTTATTAAATTGAAAATCCAACTAGAAGTCCGCTGCGATCGATCCGCCACATATTCAGTCAAAAAATAATTACCCCCTAAAATTTATCGTTCAATTTATATCTTATGGTATATTGATCGGGTACAATATCGTCCTTGGTAAATTAAATACCACTAAGTAAATGTGCTGTATCAGAAACCGTTTGATTTGTTTTTGGTATCTTTTAATATCACAACCATCGTTAGAAATCCATTTTTAGAATATGTCAGTCAAAAAATAATTACCCCATAGAAAGTTTATCGTATTATTATCTTAATGGTATATCAATTTGTCCCCGGGGCATACAATTCGTCTTGGTAAATATCAATACACTAGTATGTTGCTGTATCAGAAACCGTT